>PVIU01034451.1:0-11360 GCA_004026605.1 Ondatra zibethicus | reverse complement strand
TACTATTTCTATGTGAATCCATTTAACTTTTTGATAACCTTGAGGATGTCTGTTATTTGCTAATAGTTTTGTATAGTGACTGGTTTTCTGATAACCTTGGAGCACCAAACTTCAGGTTTATCATATGGTAGTATGGTAGGATCTTGTCTACATGCTTCTATGTCTGAATAATTTTCTTATTTTAATTTCCAAGTCTCTCTAAGGCCTGTATCTTATCAGTCTACTTTTCTTATTTGGCATGAAAACCCTCTGGCTCTTAAGGATAAAATTTGAGTTACCAGACTGATAGTAATTATATTTAGCATTATGTCAATTTTGGTTATGTCTTTTATCTTTTTATTTTCTGATATTTTTTCAAGCCATCTAAAGTAGCAGTATACAAGAAACTCATGCTGAACATTATAAAATTTCCCATCTTTAATGTCTTAAAAATTAATCCTTTGATTATTACTTAACTCTCTCCTTAAGGACTTCCCAGGTTTCTTAACATATGTGTGAAAGACTCTAAATGCATTTCTGAGGCCTCTCAGTATTACATACCTCTCTCCTGGAGACGTGACAGTCATCCACACAGGAATGTTGGGAACTTTCCATCATCTCCCTGAGTCTTTGTAAATGTTGTATTGAATAGGGGCAAGATAACCCTCAGGTGTTGACTCAGTTCCTGGTGTTTTGATTCAGCCCCTGGGAAAAGGGCAAAGTGACCCACAGAGACTCCCTCTTACCTCACTTCATCACGCAACCATTCTCCTACCCTGGCACAAACCAATCACTGCTAGTAGCCCTTTGAACAAGCCAATCCAATTAGTTGGAAAACAACCCTCGGGCTCCCCCTTGTTTCTATGGCTTTTTGCTTTAAAAGATGGGCTCTAACAACTATCGGGGTCTTTCTGGCTTCTCGAATGCTGAAAGACCCTGTCGCGACAGAATTAATAAAATCCTCATGGTTTTGCATCAACTGTGGTGTCTGGATGGTGTCTTGAAGCAACTCTTCCCTAGAGCTTGGACTCCTAGTCCAACATGTGATGACTTCTCACTTTGTCCAGAGCTGGCATGATTTCTCTCTCCCTGTAATCATGCCACACATTGGAGTGCCAAATATTGTTTTTACCTAAAGCTCAGTCATACAATTTTACCAGTAATTTGGGAGTCAGATATTGAGTGAAAGCCTCATAGCTCAGAGAGGCAGAGAATTGACCCAGCTGCTTCATCCTCTGTTGTCATGTAGTAATTTTCTCCTTCACTATTTTAATAAAATCTCCTCCAACAAGACCTCCCTCCCATCTACTTCCTATGCATTTCTTTCTTGCTTCCTGAATCACTCTTACACTCTATTGTTTTCTTTTAACCTGTCAACTGGTCATTTGATCCACCTCTTAACTTATTGTTGATTTTATTTAATCCTGTTTACAGTATTCAAGCAGAGCACTCCTAGATTAAAGGTGTGTTCTAGGGTTGAGTGACACCACAAATGTAAGCAGGGTTTTCCAGTAAATAATGCAATCTAGGAATTCACAGTGTGATCAAATATTCTGCAACATGCATAGGCCAATCAGATTGAATCAAGTACTTTGCTCAGGCTCTTTTTCTTCCAGGATGAGTCCAGGTCGTGTTAAGTTGATAAATTAGTCAGCATATGCCTGAATATCTAAAAGTACAATACGTGAATGCAAAATTCTAATGTACAAAGAGAAATGAAAGACATATTATATTCACAGATTGGAATAGTCAATGCTATCAAAAATGTATGTGCTACCCAAACTTCTTTACAAGTTAACTGCAATTTTATATCAAAATAAAAATGATACTATTAAAAGACTTGTTAAAACAGTCTAAAATCATACAGAATTTCAAAATACTCTGAATGTCCTAAGTAAGTTATATATAAATAACAAAGCAGGAGACCTGGTCTGCCTTGCCTTTTAATATCCTGCAAAGATGAAGTAAGTAAAATGGTATTGTTTCAACATGAAATAAATACATATAATAATGGAGTAGATTAGATAGGCTAGAAGTAGTCTCTCAAATGACTTTTTATATTAAGAACCTAAGAACCCACAGTTTGAGAATATACAATTTTTTAAAAATGAATTCGTCCACCCATTGAGATGGTGTGCCTGATCTAGTGGGAGCTCACCAAGGCCAGATGGACTGGGACTGAACGAGCATGTGATAGAAACAGACTCTCTGACTATGACTGACAATGGGGACTGACTGAGAAGCCAATGATAATGGCACTGGGATTTGTTTCTACTGCATGTACTGGCTTTTTGGGATCCTAGTCAGTTGGGATTCACACCTTCCTAGGCCTGGATGGAGACGAGAGGGCCTTGGGCTTCCCACAGGGCAGGGTAACCTGCCCTCCTTAGGACTGGAGGGGAAAAGGGGAGGGGGAGCGGGGAAGCAGGAGGGAAATGGGAGGAGCGGAGGAGGTGGAAATTTTAAATGGTACTATTTATAATGCAATAATAAAAAATTAAATGTGGAAAAAAAACAAAAAAACAAAAAAAGAAACTTAAAACCTAAAAAAATGAATTAATTGTATTTATTTATTATTTATTATCTTTTAGTTTTTGAGTATATATGTTTCTCTGGGTGTATGAGCACAGGTATGCAAGTATCCACAGATGTCAGAAGAAGCACTGCATCCATTGTAACTACTGTTACAGGTACTTGTGAGCTAAAAAATGTGGGTTCTGGAAACAAGAAACATGTGAATTTTGGAAAAGCTGCAAGCACTTTTAAACACTGAACCATCTCTCCAACTCATATGTGTTCACTTAAAAATCATATATACTTATCATGTGTATATGTGAGGGTTGCACATGTAACATCACTTACATGGATATCAGAGGACTCCTTGGGGATATCAGCTCTCTCCTTTCACTTAGTTCCAGGTATCAAATTCAGACCTTCAAGCTTGGTAAAAGTATTTTTGCCTGAACATTTTAAAAAAATTAATCAAACTCTGTTTCCCCCTCTTTCTCTCCTCCCAGTCTCTCTCTCTTACCTTCCTTCTTCCACAGTTTCTATTCAGAGAAGGGCAGGCCTCCCATGGTTATCAACTAAATATGGCACATCAGGTTGAAAGCAAGATTAGGCAACCTAGTATGAGGTTAAGGGTCCTAAATGCTGGCACAAGAGTCAGAGACAGCTGCTGTTCCCACGGTTAGAAGTCACACAAGAAGATCAAGATACATAACTGGAACATATATGTGCAGAGCATCTAGGTCAGTTCCATGCAGATTCCCTGGTTTTCGGTTCAACCTCTGTGAGTCCCTATAAGCCCTAGTAATTTGATTCTGGTGTGTCATGTTCTCTTGATATTATATATCCTATAATCCTTACTCCCCTTCTTCTGAAGGATTTCCCAAAGTTATCCTAATATTTCGTTGTTGATCTCTGCATCTACTTCCACCATTTGCTGGATGATCCTCTCTAATGACACTTTGGCTAGTCCGCTTTCTATGAGTATAGTAGACTATCATTAGGAATCATTTCAGTGACTTTTTTGTCAGATGTCTTTGGTTTTATCCTAGGTCTCTGAGCTATCCAGCTTCTGGGTCCTGATCCTCCAGGCAGTGTTAGTGTAGGGCTCCCCATCAAAGCATGGTTCTTAAATTGAACCAGTGGTTGGCCAGTCCCACAATTTCTCAGCCAACTATATCCGAGCTCATTTTGTAGGCAGGACAAATTGTGTTTTGAAGGTTATGTGGCTGCTTTTGTGTCCCAGTCTCTTGCCTGGTTACAGTAGATGAACAATTCATACTCTGTATACCACATTGTTAGGAAATTTTTCTGAGTTATCTTTGCAGATTCCTGGGACTTGCCATTACACTAGGTTTCTAGCTTTTTCTCTAGATGCACCCAAAATCATTGTCTTTCCCGTAATTCTGTCCTTTCATCTGTTCCTCCTGATTCTTCCTGTTTGTGAGCCCCCAGCCCTGCCTCCAGCTTCTCAGGGAGATTCATAACCTCTGCCCTTAAATTCTTCTTGTTCTTAGCTTCTCTCTTCATTACAGAATCTATATCCTTTATTTTATTGCTAATATACACTTACATATGAGTACATGCCATGTTTGTTTTTCTGGGTCTGGATCTCAGTGATGATGATTTGTTCAAGTTCCATCCACTTGCCTGCAAATTTTACAATGTCATTGTTTTTAATAGCTGAGTAATATTCCATTGTGTAAATGTACCACAATATTTTTTAAACAATTCTTTGGTTGAAGGATGTCTAGGTTGTTTACAGTTTCTGGATATTAAGAATAAAGCTTCTATGAACTCAGTTTACCAGTGTACTTAGGGTACATGTTTAGGAGCAGTATAGCTGATATAGATTGAGGTAGATAGATTGGTAGATTGATCTGAGATACTGAGGTAGAGTGATTCCAAATTTTCTGAAAAATCTATTAATTTGATTTTATTTCAAAATGGATGTAAAAGTTAGCACTCCCACCAGCAGTGGAGGAGTGTTCCCCTGGCTCCACATTCTTGCCAGTATATGATGTCACCTGTGGCTTTGATCTTAGCCATTTTGACAGTTATATGATGGAAGAATAGCATTTTTTGATTTCTATTTTTTCCTTTATTTTCATCATTTCCTTGATGGCTAAAAATGTTATATGTATGCTATGTGACTGTCGTGATTTGAGATTCTTCTAGTGAGGTTTCTCTATTTAGATCTGTACCACATTTTAAATTGGAGTATTTGGTTTTTTGATGTCTAGTTGTCTTATTCTTTATACATTTGGAAAATGAGCCCTCTGTCTGAAGTCAGTTTGGAAAAGAACTTTTCCCGTTCTGTAGGCTACCATTTTGTCTTTTGACTTAAACAAGCTCTTCAGTTTCATGAGGTTCCATTTATTAATTGTAGATCTTAGTGCCTGTGCTATTGGTTTTCTGTTCAAGAAGTTTCCTCCATTGTCAAGGCTTTCAAGGCTCCCCACTTTCTTTTTAAACAGGTTAAATATATCTGGATTTTTGTTGAAGTGACTGATTTTTTTTGTGAACTTGAGTTTTGTGCAGGATGATAGATATCTATTTGGATTTTTCTATACACAGATTGACACCATTTGTTGAAAATGCTTTTTTAATTCCATTGTGCAATTTTTCTTCTTTGTCAAAATCTAGTGCCCATATGAGTGTGGATTCACAGCTGGATCCTTTATCTGATGTCATTGACTCACCTGTCTGCTTTTATGCCTATACCATTTGGATTTTAATAGTATACCTTCATAATAGAGCTTGAAAATTGGTGTGGCGATATCTCTGGAAGCTCTTTTATTTTTCAGGATTGTTTCAGCTATCTTTGCTTTTCTATTTTTCCATATGAAGTCAAGTATTGTTTTTTCTAGGTCTTTGAAGAATTGCTGAGGAATTTTGATGGGGATGATATTGAATACTAACATTGTTTTGGGGAATATGGCCATTTTTACTACATTATTTCTACTGACTCGTGAGCATGTAAGATCTTTTGGTCTTCTGATATATTCTTCAATTTCTTTCTTGAAAGAATTAAAACTCTTGTCATGTAGACCTTTCACTTACTTGGTTAGAGTTACACCAAGATAGTTTATATTATTTGTGGTTATTTTAAATGCTATTTTTCCCTATTTCTTTATCAGACCATTTATTGTTTGTATGTAGGAAGGCTACTGACTATGTTGAATGAATCTTTAATTCAGTTAATTTATTAAAGGTGTTTTTCTGAAGTTAAGAGTTCTCTGGAAGAATTTCAGCAGTCATTTGCTTATTCTATCTTATTGTGGTGGTTTGAAAGACAAAATGCCCCCCAAAGGGAGTGGCACTATTAGGAGGTGTTGCCTTATTGAGGAGAGTGCCTTATTGTGGGTTGAAATTGAAGGTTTCTTGCTCAAGCTTTCCTCACTGTGATTGTCAGTCAACTTCCTGTTGTCAGATGTATGTAAGACTTAGCTGTTCCAGTACCCTACCTGCATAATTCCATGCTCCAGGTCATGGTGATAATGGACTGGACCTCTGAAACTGTGAGTCACCCCAATTAAATATTAAAAAGAAACTGTTGCAGTGGTTGTCCTATCACAGCAATAAAAACCTAAATAAGACACTTGTCATCTACAAATAATGATATTTGACAACTTCCTTTCCAATTTTCATACTTTAGATCTCCTTTGGTTCTCACTGCTCTAGCTAGAATTTCCAGTACCATATTGAATAGATGTAACTTGAAGGGTGGCTTGTTGGGGTTTATGTCCTGCCCAGTTCCCACAGCCGGTAAGCCCTAAAGAAAGAAACACAGAGGTCTCCATAGGTTATAAACTGATTGGCCCATTAGCTCAGGCTTTGTATTAGCTCTTATAACTTATATTAACCCATTATTCTTATGTGTGTTAGCCACATGGCTCAGTACCTTTTTCAGAGGGGCAGGTCACATCCTGCTTCTTCCGTGGTCTGGTCAGGACTGTGGAAAGAGATGCCTTTTTCCCAGAAAACTCCTGTTCTCATTGCCCCACCTCTACTTCCTGTCTGGCTATCAGCCAATCAATATTTATTTAAAATATAATTGACAGAATATAGATGACAGTCTTGTCTTGTTCCTGATTTTAGTGCAATCCTTCGAGTTTCTCCTAATTTAATGTTCACATTGTTGCTCAATATTAATTTTGTTATGGTTATATATGTTCATTGTACCCCTGATTTTGTTAACTTTGTAATTCTTTCTCTATATTTTAGTTGGTTTAAATAAGGGTTTGTCTATGTTGTTGATTTTCTCAAAGAACCAACTTTTTGCTCAACTTGTTTTTTTTTGTATTTTTCTCTTTGTTTCTATTTTGTTGAAATATTTTGACCCCGAGTTTAATCAGTTCCTGCTGCCAGCTCCTCCTGTGTGTGCTTGTTCTTTTATCTTGTAGAGTTTTCAAGTATGTTGTTAATTCACTAGAGTGAGATCATTCTAATTTATTTATAAAAGTGCTTAGCTCTATGAACTTTTCTCTTAGCATTGCTTCCACTGTGATTCATAAGTTTAGGTATATTGAACATTCAAGGTCACTGAATTATAAGAGATTTTTAATTTCTTTCTTATTTCTTCCTTGACCCATTAGTGATTTAGTAGATTTGCTCAGTTTCCTTGTGTTTGTAGGCTTCTTTCTGTTTTTGTTGTTGTGGAAGTCCAGCATTGATTCATGAGGGTCTGATAAAATACAGGGGGCTATTTCTATTTTCTTGTAACTCTTGTGATTTGCTTTGTGACTAAGTAACTGCTCAGGTTTGAAAGAAATTCCATGAGCTGTTGAGATTAAGGCATATTCTTTTATTTCAGTGAAATGTTCTGCAAATATCTGTTAGGTTCATTGGATTCATAACATCAGTTATTTCTATTATTTCTCTGTTTAGCTTCTGTATAGATGATTAATCCATTAATGAGAATGGGGTGTTGAAGTCTACCACTATGGATGTGTGGAGTTTGATGTGTGAATAAACTTTCATTTACAAATGTGGTTGCCCTTAATGTTTCTTAATTCTTGTTTTTCTCTATTCTTGCTGGTGGTAGTGTGTATGTATGTCTATGTATGTGTTTGTTTCCTTTCTTTTGACTTTGCTGATGCAAGATCATTTATTTCCTGTGTTTTTGTGGGTAAAGGCATCTTTGACATCTCTTCATTTCTTCAACCTACCTGCAAATATCCAGATAAAATACGTTTTATTTTGACTGAATCATTCATGGTGAGCATTGGGCACCTCTTCCTCTTTCTGATTTGGTGTTATCAATCACAGAATTCAACACCTTCCACAGATGAGTCACAGGTTAGTTCCATCAAACATTCTGTGCCTCAGAGTTACAGGCATTCTATGCCACCTTCCATATTCCTTCTTTTAAATAGCATGTTGAGTAATAGTTTTCTTAACACTATAATCAAAACTATGATAAATTTGATGATCAGTGACATATTTAAAGGAAACCAATGGTTCTCTTTAAACTAAATTATTCTATTTTGCAATAAATCCTTGAGAACTGGATATTGTGGTGAAAACCAACTAGATCAGGGAGGCCAATAAGCAACCATCTGATCTTTCTTTATGACTGCAACTCCACAAGAGAATGTCTCTCTAACTGTCCCAAACCAAAAAATTCCATGCCTATCTTTATTCCTTTCTGTGTATCTCTCTATTCCTATTCTGTTTGTTATACTTGTCTCTATAGCTCCTGTTCATTTACCCAGATTTTCCATATCCAGCCATCTCTCGGTTTGTGTTTTCTTCACTGTCTCCATTTCAGTTTTCAAGTCTTGAACTGTTTCCATTACCTGCTTGATTGCTTTTTCTTGGTTTTCAAGGGTGACTTTAAGGGATTTATTCATTTCTTCTAACGTTTTTTAGTCTTCTCATCAATTTCGTTAAGGAGTTTTTCACTACCTCTTTAATGGTCTCTATCACTTTCACAATGTTATGTTTAAATTCGATTTCTTCTATTTCTTCTGGATTAGATTGTTCAAGTCTTCCTGTTGCATATTTACTGGATTCTGGTGTTATCATGTTGCTTTTCAGGTTGTTGGAGAAGTTCTTGCATTGGCACCTGCCCATTTCTTCCTTCGAATGTAGTCAGGAGAGTCTCGATGGCTTGGTCCGATTTTTCCTGTGGCTACCTGTGTTCTTGGAAATTTTTCTTGTTCTGCCCTCTCTTAGGTCCCCTCAGCACTGGAGTTGGCTCTCAGATCCCCTCCACCCTGAAGTAGGCTGTGTTTGTGGATATAAGGACCACCTCCAGATGGACTTACTGGTACTGGTTCAGGGCCACTTGCTGGCCTAGGACCTCACAGACAAAAGGCGGGGTTGGTAGATGCTGGTGCCTGTTCTGTGGAACAAAGAAACCCGTGCAGCCTTGCACTCACCACTTTGTCCCCAGAGCCTCAATCCCAAAGCAGGTTGAGTTGGAGGATCATAGGACCCCACAGATGGAAAGGGGTTCTTGGGGGCAAGCTTGGGTGGGATAAGTAGAAAAGCCAGTAGCCTGGGAGAAGCCCTGCTGAATGGCCAGAAAGTTTAGGGGATTGTAGGGTGCCTTTACTCCCTTTCTGGGGTATCTGAGCAGCCGGGGGGGGGCGCACACACATACCCCTCCGGATGGATCTACTGGTACTCTATATGAAACTTTTAATGATAAAGAATATCATTTTTAAAAAATAAAAAAATGAATAAGACTTATTTCAGGGGGAAAGTCATCATTGTTAATGGGAATATACACCATACAAGTGTGAAAAGAACATACAAACGCACATACACACACACATCACTTAAATTTCCCACACTGATATTGTTATTTGACCCACAGAAAGTATCAGACTGTCTAAGGTAAATCTTCTCTGCTCCTCTAAATCTTGGATCCCCTGGAACATTGGTGCTTATGATATGTCCCAGAGTTGAGCCCAGCTAATCCTTCAGCTAGCTTAATCCCTTCAAACTCTTGCTAATTTGAATGTGTCTGGAGCACAGTCCAGTGCTCTGAGCACTTATTCATAACATATTCATTTGATATGTAAGTCATTCTAAGTTAGAATCCAACATGGACATAAGGGTCCTTACAGAAATCCTAGGGCAGCCATTGCTCTGGTTTTCAGAAAAGAAAGACAGAAGGGAAGAAACTTATAATCTATGTGATGAGTGATGCCTGATTTTCATGGAAATTATCTAATATTATGGTTATCATTTTCTGTTGTATTTTTCCAACTTCTGCTCTGAGATACGGTATCCTGGTGATCCACTCTCAATCCACTCTGTCTTCTTTTCTTGGAGACAGAGTCACCATCACTTGCCATGCCAATCTGAAAACAGGGAATACTTCTAAACTATTAATCAATAAGGCATCCAACCTGCAAGCAAGAGTATCATCAAGACTAAGTGGCAGTGTATCTGGGACAGATATCACTCTTATGTCAGCTCCCAGGAGCCTGGAGACATTGCACTTAGTACTGTCTACAGTATTAGACTGTTGACATAGTGATACAAATCATAAACCAAACTTCCCAATAGTTCAGAGAGTAGAACTAATTTGAACTAGCTGCTCCCTCTGGTGATTGGACCTGCATTATTTTGTTTTCAAGTTCTGCTTTGTTTTATAGGTCATTTTGATAATTGGCAGGGACTGTCAATATAGTTGCTCTAATTCTAACTGTCGTCCTCTTAGGCCCAGGAATTGACATATGACAAATTTTCAGAGTTTGCTTAAAGTTATAGTGATATTTTATTTATATTTTAGTGAATATTTCCCCTTCCCTTTTTTATTTTAGACAAAAGGGGGCATATAGTGATATTCTTTTCATTAAAACATAAATAAGTTATCACTTAAAGAGCAGTTTCTTTAATGTTTTAGTAGTCCTAGCTATGCTATCCTAATATTGCATACATAAAAACAACAGCCCTAAGGATACTCCAAGAAATACTGTTTTTACTCCAGAAACTGATATCTAGATAATAGCATATTTGAGGTCTGAGATATGCTATGATTTGATGCCACTGTGTCTTATAAACTTCCATTTTAAACAATTGATAACAAACTTTGAATAATACATTAGTATGTTCTAGAAACTTTAGTTGTATGTACTCCAGATGGAAGAAATAGTTCAATGAGGGTAAACCATTGGGATTATATTGTCTCTGGATATTTCAAATTTAGCTCTGGTTTACAAATTCACTGTGGTGTTAATGGATTGACTCCAAATGTCTTTCCCCTGTTACCTTGTGCAACTTCTGAAATATGGGCCACAATTAATCTGGTTTGTTTTGTTTTTTATTCCTGTAGGTATGTGTGTGTGTGTGTGTGTGTGAGAGAGAGAGAGAGAGAGAGAGAGAGAGAGAGAGAGAGAGAGAGGTTTTCTTTGTTTTATTTTTTCTGTGTTTTTATTTTGTTTTATTTAATTTTGACCAAGGGTTTATCTGTGTATTCCTGTCTGGCATGGAACTCGCTCTGAAGACCAGGCTGGTTTCAACCTCATAGATACACTTATCTCTGATTCCTGAGTCCTGGGATTAAAGACTCGTGTCAACCATCAAGCTCTGTTGGGTATTTTGATCATGGCAATGCAAGTTTAACAATATTTGACGTTTATCACTTTAAAGAAGTATATATTAAAAGTAGGTAATTGTAAGTGCTAGCCAAAATTAAGGCTGATATTGCCCTAGTTTATGTTTCCAGTAAAATGAAGCAATTTTTAAACCACTACAACATCAAACAAGTTTTATTTTGGGACAACAGAAAATTTTAAGATAAAACCAGTTTCAGATTCTCTAATTACAATGACAATGTTTCCTTAAGAATTGACTTACTAGAAGTAATTTTACACACACACACACACACACACACACACACACACACACACACA
>PVIU01034450.1:0-11328 GCA_004026605.1 Ondatra zibethicus | reverse complement strand
GCGGTCTTTCCACTTTCTGGTGTCTTCTTCAATTTCTTCCTTCAAAGATTTAAAGTTCTTGTCATACAAGTCTTCCACTTGTTTGGTTAGAGTTACTCCGAGATAGTTTATGCCATTTGTGGCTATTGTGAAGGGTATTGATTCTCTGATTTCTTCCTCAGCCCTTTTATCATCTGTGTACAGGAGGGCTACTGATGTTTTTGAGTTAATCTTGTATCCTGCTACATTGCTGAATGTGCTTATGAGTTGTAGAAGCTCTTTGGTAGAATTTTTGGGATCACTTATGTAAACTATCATATCATCAGCAAACAGTGAGAGTTTGACTTCTTCTTTTCCAATTTGTATCCCCTTGATTGGTGTCTTATTGCTCTAGCTAGGACCTCAAGAACTATATTGAATAGATATGGAGAGAGTGGACAACCTTGTCTTGTTCCTGATTTCAGTGGAATTGCTGGAAGTTTCTCTCCATTTAGTTTGATGTTGGCTGTTGGCTTGCTGTATATTGCCTTAATTATGTTTAGGTATGTTCCTTGTATCCCTGCTGTCTCCAAGACCTTTATCATGAAGGGATGTTGTATTTTGTCAAATGCTTTTATGGCATCTAATGAGATGATCATGTGGTTTTTATTTTTCAGCTTGCTTATATGGTGGATTACGTTGACAGATTTTCGTATGTTGAACCATCCCTGCATCTGTGGGATGAAGCCGACTTGGTCATGGTGGATGATGGTTCTGATGTGTTCTTGGATTCTATTTGCTAGTATTTTATTTAGTATTTTTGCATCAATGTTCATGAGTGAGATTGGTCTGTAATTCTCTTTCTTAGTATTGTCTTTCTATGGTTTGGGTATCAGGGTAATTGTAGCCTCATAAAAAGAGTTTGGCAATGTTCCCTCTGTGTCTATTGTGTGGAATAATTTGAGGAGTATTGGTATTAGTTCCTCTTTGAAAGTCTTGTAGAATTCTGTGCTGAAACCATCTGGTCCTCTTAATATTCTTTCTTTACTCTGTATGTTTAGTGTTTTAATTAATATGTGGCAAGAGGTCTTTTTTTTTTTTGATCTAGTCTATTTGGTGTTCTGTAAGCTTCTTGTATCTTCATAGGCATATCTTTTTCTAGGTAGGGGAAGTTTTCTTTTATGATTTTGTTAAATAAATTTTCTGTGCCTTTGAGTTGACTTTCTTCTCCTTCTTCTATATCTATTATTCTAAGATTTGGCCTTTTTATGTTGTCCCATATTTCATGGATATTTTGGGTTAAGCTTTTGTTAGACTTAATGTTTTCTTTAACTGATGAGTCTATTTCCTCTATTTTATCTTCCACACTTGAGATTCTCTCTTCCATTTCTTGTATTCTGTTGTTCGTACTTGCATTTGTGGATCCTGCTCTTTTCCTCATGATTTCTGTTTCTATAATTCCTTTGGCTTGTGTTTTCTTTATTTCTTCTATCTCAGTTTTCAAGTCCTGAATAGTTTCTGTTATATGTTTGAGTTCTTTTTCTTGGTTTTCTTTAAGTGATTTGCTGATATCTTCCAATTTTTTGTTTGTTTTTTCTTCCATTTCTTTAAGGTAATTTCTCATTTCATCTTTAAGAATTTCAAACATTCTCTTGAGGCTATTTTTTAGATCATTTTCTTCTGGTTTATCCATATTTGGTTGTTCAGGTCTTACTTTTGTAGGGTTTCACTGGTATTGTGTTTCTCTTTGTGGTGTAGCTTGTGATCTTACCTTTTCTACTCATCTTTTCCTCTAATAGGTGTGGTTGATGCTGTCTGAGATTCCCTGGCTTGGAGTTAGATCTGTTCTGGTGGTGATCACTGACTCTGGATCTGGTCACTGGTTCAATCCTGATCCGCTCGTGTCCCAGACTGAGTTTGCTCCTGGCTTCTGCTCCTGGTGGAACTTGTTCTCTCTTTGTCTTAGGTAACTGGTTTTGTCCCACTCTGGTTCCAGTGGAGGATGTGGACTCTGAGTCAGGTTGTTCACTCAATCCTGGTCTGCCAGTGTCCCAGGACTGGGTTGGCTCCCAGGGCTGGATTTGCTCCTGGCTTCTGCTCCCAGTGGAGCTTGTTTCCTCTGGCTCTCTCTGTCCTTGGAGTCTCATTCAAATTAACCCATTTCTATTAATCTATGTGCTATCACATGGCTCATGACTTTTACCTCTCCTCCTACATGTTCTCTTCCCTCTGCATCTGGCTAGTAACTCTGCCTTTCTTCCTCTCTGAGTCCTCTCTATCTCTAGAAGATCCCCCTAACCTCTTCCTGCCTAGCTATTGGTCATTCAGGTCTTTATTAAACCGATCACAGTGATACATCTTCACACAGTGTAAATGAATATTCCACAAAATTTCCCCCTTTTTGTCTAAATAAAAATGAAAAGTTTTAACTCTAACATAATAAAATTTTAAACAATAAGAACAGTTATCAGGTAAGAAAAATATTCATAATGTTCAGTCTATTTGTATTTGGAATATTCAGAGGAAATGCTCTATTATCTATATTATCTTGATGAATTTAAAGTTTTATGCCTAATATATTTTCTATCCTAACTTATATTACCATCTTAAAACTATCTTTTAGATCTCAAAACATTTTCTTAGACAAAGAATTTAAGCTTTTATGTCTCTCAAGCTTATATATTTTATGCCTCTTTTGTGGTTTCTTTTTTGAATTTGGTAACAAAGAAAACTATAACTATCTTATCATCAACTCCATCAGAAACCTGAAAAGGACATACTATTACCTGAGTAAACAGGAAGTTCAGAGTAAGAAAATTTCAAATCTATAGAAATGACAGAAACAGCTGACTGTCCATCACCCAAGTTTCCTCTGTAACATTGGGGCATCCATCTTTGGCCTATGGGCCTAGAATATCTGACAGACTTTTCTGTGAAGCAGGAATCTTTGAAGGACTGTCCTACCCTGTCTTGGCAGAGTTAGGTAGTTGGGTTTTTTTGTGTAGTGCTTATCCAGTTTGGACAGCATACTGTTAGCAGTTGAGGCAAGGACATTTTATTGACCAAATGACTAACCTTTGCCACAAAGAAAGCAAACTCCATAGAGAAGTTCTTCAATGCCCATCATCCTTTTTTAAAGTAAATTGGTTTTGCCAGGAGCAGATGTATCTCACTGTCATAAAAAGCCTTATGTTATTAAAACATTTTAAATGTCATATTCTATAGGTCTTAGAAGTGTTTAAAGACCATCTATCTATTTATATGTTTGGCCTTGAAAACATACCTAACATGACTATAAGTTTGATTGTTATCGATGAATAATGATGAGGAATCTCTATCAGCCAATGAACTTTAAGAGGTGGGACCAAGTTAGGATGTGACCTTTTGGGTATCCAGTGAAAAATGTCAGATGTCCTAGGGTTTGCTCTTTCTCTCTGTGGTTCCCATGCTATACAGCTGAGCTTGGATTCCTCATTCCTTTTTGTGAGTTTGCCCCTTATAATAAAGGAAAATATAATTGGTTTTGTCTTGGAGTTAGCCTGGTATTTTACAACTCGCATTAATTCAACAGAATAACAACAAATTTGCCTTTCTTTATTATCCTAAATAACTTTCAAGGGCTAAAACTTTATATTACATTTTTTTGTTGTTATTTTTGGTTTTTCGAGACAGGGTTTCTCTGTAGCTTTGGAGCTTTTCCTGGAACTAGCTCTTATAGACCAGGCTTGGCCTTGAACTAACAGAGATCTGCCTGCCTCTGCCTCCTGAGTGCTGGGATTAAAGGTGTGTGCCACCACCACCCAGCTTTTACATTACATTTTTAAATGAGCTGTATAGATATAATACCTTAATTTAAACAGGAGTGGAAACATATGTGCATTGTGTTCTAGCAAAAATAACCTTAAATTTGTATCCATATAAAACAATCCAAACCAATGTAAAACATTTGAGACTCGTGGTTGTTTAAAAGTAGACTCAACAATCCACTCTTGTATCCCATAATTCCTATACTATGCCCCCTCTTTTCCCTTCAGAAAGAGAGCCCTGAATCTAATCTTTGTTTAGCTTGCTCCCTGACTGTAGGCAGAGACTGCTCATTTGTTTCCCAGATGCCCAGACCTGAGTAATCACACAAAACTACATTAATTATAACACTGTTTGGCCAATGGCTTAGGCATATTTCTTAGCTAGCTCTTACATTTAAAATTAACCCATTTATATTATTCTGTGTATTGCCACGAGGCTGTGGCTTAATGGCAAGGTTTCAGGTCTCTCTCCTTCGGCAGCTATGTGGCGTAACTTTGACTCTGTCTACTCTTTCTCTATCTCTGTTCTGATTTCCCACCTGGTTTTACTCTGCTAAGCCATTGGTCCAAATAGCTTTATTCATCTACCAATAAAAGCAGTACATATACAAAAGGACATCCCATATCACCTGACCATGACCAGTAATAATTTGTAACAAATGCCCCTAAATGATGACAAACATCCATAACCCACCAAATGACCAAAAATCATCCATACCATCTCTTGAGAATGTGGGTGTTGTGTTCTCTAGACTGCTTCCTGTTGTCTGTGGGTAACAGCATCTTTAGGGGACAGGAGAATATTGAGATAATGGCCAAGTCCTCGGAAAACTAGCCATAACATTTGTTGTCCAGTCTCTGAGAAATGGGAAAGTGCAAGACTTATCTGTTGTCCTGGCTAGAATAGTCTGTGGGGCTGGACCATCTCAACCAGCATCCTTAAAGCTGTTCGGGATGTAGAACTCTGAGGAAACTGCAACAGAGGCATCTGAGAGGCTGGGTCACCTGGGCCATCTGTTTTCATTGGTGTCTGGTCCCCTTGCTTTGAAAACACACAAACTTTCAAAAGTAACACACATCTGCATTGACACAAGTATGAACTATATACAAGCCAGCCAAAGATGGTTTTTTGTTTTCTGTTTGAGCAGGTAAATACATGTCACCTGTCTTGTAAGTTTTCTAGGTTTATTTCTTTATGTCTGCAGCCAGGATTTTCAGGGGGTCTCCCCCAATCAAACCTGATCTCTATCATCCTTGAATGAATCGACAGCCTTCTGTTTTCTGTGGAAACAAAAACATAACCTCTCTCCCAAATAAATTTCTGACTTCCATTTTAAAATTAAGGCATTCCTAAAGTATCTAGACTGGTTTAATTCCGCAGTCCCTCTACAATCCCATGTCTCTCAGCAGCTGTCCTTCACTTATGAGCAATCAAAACACTCAAAGTCAGCAAGGCACAAAATCGCTGCGACTTTTCCATCTTTGATGTGGCTTATCCTTTTATATATTATTTTGTTTCCTCTTTAAAGACTTTATTCTATTATTTCTAAATTAATATTTCTATGGCTATCAGTACGCATTTTCTTTTCTTTTTAAGCCTACACACATTTTTTAAACACCCCGTAAAGTAGAGGTTTTTTCCATCTGAATTCATCTTTCCTGAGTACCTGCAGCTTTCTCTGAATGCATAAAACAAATACTAAACTGCCATATCAGCCACTGTGTGGCTCTGCTCAGCACATGGCATTAGTGGCTGACTCCAGGCCTCAGGCAGTGGCTGATAGCGACACCTCTGTATGCTGAGCACCAGCACATGGGAGAGACTGCAGGACTAGAAAGCCACAACCGACTCCTTCTCTAGAACTTTTCTTAGCTTTCTCAGGCCCTGTCTTTGGATATTTGACCTCCCACATTGAACACCATATGTAGCAGGCTTTCTTGGGCCACCAGCCCCCAAATCATGACACAGAGACTTTTTATTAATTATGAAAGCTTGGCCTTAGCTTAAGCTTGTTTCTAACTAGTGCTTATAACTTAAATTAACCCATTTCTATTAATCTATGTGGTGTCACATGGCTCATGGCTTTTACCTCTCCTCTTGCATGTCCTGTTTCCTCTGTGTCTGGCTGGCAACTCTGCTTTTTTTCCTCTCTGAGTCCTCTCTGTCCCAAGAAGTCCCCCCTAACCTCTTCCTACCTAGCTATTGTCCATTCAGCTCTTTATTAAACCAACCACAGTGACACATGTTCGTGTTAGGAATATTTCCTAATGTGAGCTCCCCACCAACACAAAAGTCCCAATCAAGCCAAATCAAAACAAGCCAAATTAGGAAATATCCAGGTTTAATGGGAGTTCTGCACTCTCGGGTGGCCCCCAGGGGGAACCGGGAAGTCACACTACCATGACCACTGGGAGGAAGGAAAAGGGACCACACGTGTTCCTCTTTCGGGAGATCACTTAAATACCCTGGGGAGGGGTCAGGACCTGGCCTGCTGGGATTTGGAGTCCAGACCAGGCCTGGGGCATGGGGTAAATGCAAGGGGCTGGGGCCTAAGCTCCCAACTTGACAGTTCACAGAGTGAGCTGCCTATAATGTGCTAGGCACAGAGCTCCTTCTCGGGCCCTCACCTCTGTACAGTGGCTGCCTCTGGTCCCACACAGCACTTCTCAGGTTAAACTACAACACACACAGGTTTGATTCTGGGGTATATTGACTTTCTACAGTTGCTATCACAGAGTACCATAGACTGAATGAGTCAAATAATAGGAAATTAGGACTGGAAATGACATACAACTGGAGCATACTTTCCTAGCAAGCATGAAGCCCCGAATTCAAGCCTCGGCTCTAGACCAGGTGAGGTTGGAGGTTGATACTTCATGTCACATTTCTGTAAAATCCCGAGGCCAAGGTGTTGGTAGAGATGATTTCTTCTTAGCCTTCCCTGACTTCTCAATGGTCATCTTTTCTATCTTCAAATGATCACTTTGTTTGTTTGTTCCAGACATGGTTTCTCTGTATATCCCTGGCTGTCTTGGAGCTCACTCTGTAGACCAGGCTAGCCTCGAACTCAGAGAGATCCTCCTGCTTCTGCCTCCAAGTGCTGGGAATTAAAGGCGTGCGCCACCAGTGCCTGGCCAAATGATTACTTTTATCTCAATATATAGTCATATCCTTGACAAGGATTTGGGTTAATTGAAAATAATTCACTTACAATGGTTACAGTAATTGGTATGAAAATATCAGAGAGCAAGAGATCTTTCATAAATACCAAATTCTGAGGCTGGGGTAGGATGGGCTGGGAAATGTGAAGCAGCAGAAGAGATATCCCCAGTGCAGAGAATGTCCTCTCATCCTCCCCTCCCATGTACCCATTTCCCCAGCAAAGCAGGAAGTTAGAGGTAGCATAAACCTCAGTGGTACTAGGGAAGAGTTGGCCCCATCACAAGGGGGCAGCAAGCACCACTCATAAGCCAGGTCAATTCGCCCTCCCTGAGCCTCGAGTCTAGGCCCCTCAGAGACACAGAGATACCCTTCCTTGTGTTACCAATGTGGAAACTTGAGTCTGGCCTTGGGGAACTAACCAACCAACTTTTCCCAGCAAATGAATGCAAAGCCTGGGCTGGAGTGGATCTTGGGTCTTGCAGTTCGCTTACTCAGCTGATTTTACTTGACCCCCCCTCAGGGTCCCACAAATTGTTCTAGGTGCTATTGAGCCCTCGAGTAAGACAGTATGTGGGGGGAGGGAGGGAGGGCAGCAGAAAGGAAGGAAGGGAGGAAGGAAGGAAGGAAGGAAGGAAGAAAGACAGACAGACAGCATGTACCAGGCAATGGTGGCGCATGCCTTTAATCCCAGCACTCAGGAGGCAGAGGCAGGCAGATCTCTGTAAGTTCAAGGCCAGCCTGGTCTACAAGAGCTAGTTTCAGGACAGTCAGAGCTACCCAGAGAAACCCTGTCTCAAAATTAACTGAAAAAGAAAGAGAGAGAGAGAGAGAGAGAGAGAGAGAGAGAGAGAGAGAGAGAGAGAGAAGACTGGGCCAAAGGTGAGGTAGTGGCACAAGGAAGGTGGTAACTCAGCATTGGAAGGCTGAGGTAGGTGGCTTGTGAATTTGTGGCCAGCTTGGGCTACTTAGGATAACCCTGTCTCAAAAGAAGCAATGGAGGAAGGAGAGAAAGAAGATGAAAAATGTAGAAGAGAAAAAGAAGGAAGTGGAGGAAAAGCAGGGAAGACACATACTTATGTAACACACATACATATACACACATACACATACACACATGTAACACACATACACACATGAGAGAGAGAGAAAGGAAGAATAAAAGTGCATATACAGTGTGGATAGAAACTTATATGGACAGTCAAAACCATGTGGAAAGAGGTCCATCTTGCCAGTTACCAAATTAAAGATTGGCGGCTATGAGCCAGTTAATAACAAATACACACAGTCCTTGATCGGCATGAGTTACTTTCATAGCACAGATAAACTGAACTGTTTCTGTTTCTTTGTATTTTTGAGACAGGGTTTCTCTGTGTAACAGCTCTGGCTGTCCTGGACTTGCTCTGTAGACCAGGCTGGCCTTGAACTTATAGAGAAGTTATAAGAAAATAAGAGTTAGCTGGGCGGTGGTGATGCACTCCTTTAATCCCAGCACTCGGGAGGCAGAGGCAGGTGGATCTCTGTGAGTTCGAGACCACCCTGGTCTACAGAGCTAATTCCAGGACAGGCTCCAAAGCCACAGAGAAACCCTGTCTCGGGAAAAAAAAAAAAAGAGTTGGTGGGGCTGTGGGAGGACAGGAATGTGTGGCAGATGGGGCTGTAAATGAAGCCACCTCTTTATAAAGCATCTATTATCTAGTCAACTTGGCAGTTGTTTGTTTCTTCAAGACAGGGTTTCTCTGTGTAGCTCTGGTTGTCCTGGAGCTTGAGCTGTAGACCAGGCACCAGGTTCTTCACACTTAGTAGAAAGACTTCTTCCTTACATCTAAAAAGAGGGGGATGCACCCTGGCAGGGAGGAAAAGACGGGCTGCTCTTCCTTTCAGACAGTCCTGCACCTTTGAAAAACTACAGAATGTTGGGCACTTTTCCCTGGAAAAGACTCCAACATAGATTTTCAAGGACCTTTGAGGTCCTGGTGCCTTGGATCACTTGGCCAGCAGATGGCGCGAAGGCCACTGTATTGCCATAACTATGGGCTCAAACACTATAGGAAAAGCCCAACAGATTCCAAAATATGTCTGGTTGGGTTCCTTTTTATTTTTAGCTTATATTTTGAATTGCGTTTCGTATGTGTGTGTGTGTGTGTGTGTGTGTGTGTGTGTGTGTGTGTTTACATGTATCACAGCCTGGGTATGGAGCACAACTTGGGGAAGTTGATTCTTTCCTTCTACCATGTGTGTCCCAGAGACAGAAAACACCCAGAACCCAGAGCAGCAAGTGCCTCTTTTGTTTTTCGTTTTGAGACGCTGATCCTCCTGCCTGCCTCCACCTCCTGAGAGCTGGGATTATAGGCCTTGCTTTGCTTAGCTTCTCAGTGGGGTTGTTAAAACATCATTTATTTATTTATTTAAGGGAGGCATGCTCGCCATGGCCTATGTGTGCAGGTCAGAGGTCAGCTTGTAGGACTCAGTTCTTTCCTTTTAACGTGTAGGTCCTGGGGATCAAACTCGGGTTGCCAGGTTTGGCATGAAGTGTCCTTACCCATGTAATCGTCCCACCAAGCTAAGAACCATCCTGCCCAGGACAGTTTATTTGGGTATAAGGGGTGCTTTTTTACTAATCTCAGCATGGAAAGAAAACAATTGGATTTATCCTTCTCCTGCCTAGAACACATTCACAAATTTAAATCACTAACAAAGAGGACCTCCAGGTTGGATAGTACCTTGTGGGGGTGCCAGAGCTTTTGGGTCAGGGCTGGGGTCGGCCTGGGGACCTCTAAGATCTAACCAAGGCTTATGCCTGTTGATAGTGGCACAACTTATGCCCACACACTGGTTTAGAACACCGGGTGTGTGCGGTGGAAGGAGAGAGCCAACTTCCACTTGGAGTTCTGTGATCTCTACAGACATGCTATGGCAAGTGTACACCCAACACACAGTACATGCAACACACACACACACACGCACACACACACAGAGTAAAATATGAGGAGAGTTTTGGGTAGAAGCGTCACCCCAGCCCCTGAGGTCTGGGATGTTTGGGTTAAGGCTTCACCTTAGACCCTGGCATTCATATATCTAAAGAGTCTGGAATGTTTCGGTGGAAAGTTCCATCCTAAGCCCCCTCCCCTGGGAGTTGCCTCCAGACTCCACCTCCAAGAAAGCCAGTCAAACGGTGACCCCCTCCTCAGAGATGCTCAAGACCACTCCCACAGAATATTTAAAAATAGCAACTCAGAGAACAAACACATGGTTTCCTGTCTTCCTTCCCATCTCCTTGCTCGGGAGCTGGAACACCACCCGGGAGTGCTGGCATCCACTAAACCTAATTCGGTTTGGTTTGGTCTGATTCGGATTATTGTGTTGGTGGAGAGGTTTATCAGCGTGCAAAAACTTTTCAGAGAGGAAAAAGAGGAACATCAGGTGTATGTCTTCATGGGAGCACTGTGGCCACAGTCACTTTCTCCACCCCACGCCCCTTGCTCAGATCACTTGGGCAAGGGTTCTGGAATCTGTACCTCCTGATCACCCATTACAGCAACGGGAAGGGGAGGCCCAAGAAGGCCAAGGGCTTTCCCAAGGGTCTACAGGAGCTGAGATGGGTCTTTCTTCACAGTCCACCAGCCCTTATGAAATCTTTTGGCTAGGTCTGCAATTGTGTGCTATGTGGAATAGATGGACATAGAGAATTCTGGAGTGGGACCGCCTCCATGACCTTGATCTTCTGAAGTTCATAGGTGGTTGACTTTCTTCTGGGAGGTGGGGGATGCACTTCCTTTTTTTTTTTTTTTTTTTTTTTGGTTTTTCAAGACAGGGTTTCTCTCTGTAACTTTGGAGCCTGTCCTGGAACTAGCTCTTGGAGACCATGCTGGCCTCAAACTCACAGAGATCCGTCTGCCTCTGCCTCCCGAGTGCTGGGATTAAAGGCGTGTGCCACCACCGCCCGGCGGGGATGCACTTCTTGCAAGTGCCCATGACCACTGAGGTTCTCTTCAGCCTGAGAGGCCTTATTTTCTTTGTCAGTTTTGAGAACCATATGAGTGTCTCAAACTTGTGGAGAGCCATGTACTAGGAATCTGCAGACAGCAAGAAGTCTAAAGCCTTGACTTTCTCTGTGGGTGCTGGGGATGGAAACCCAGCATCCACACAGTAAGCAAGTGCTTTACTACTGAGCTGCATCCCTGCTCCCCAAAAGCTTTGATTGTACTGAATTCTTTACCCCTGATGGCAATATTATACTTTTTAATTAATTTTTTTAAAAATGTATTTTATGTGTATATACATACATACATACTCAGAAGGTGGTGGTCCACCTCCTTGACCTTGAGCTGCGACAGGGATTGCAGTAGAGAGGTGAGCAGCTAGCTCCCCCACTTCACTCCAGGCTTCCTTCCCACTGAGAGA
>PVIU01034449.1:0-11329 GCA_004026605.1 Ondatra zibethicus | reverse complement strand
TCCTATGAAGGTAGAAGAAGCTTACAGAACACAAATAGACTGGATCAAAAAAAAAAAAACCATCCCCTCACCACATAATAATCAAAACACAAAACATACAGAATAAAAAAATATTAAGAGCTTCAAAGGAAAAAGGTCAAGTAACATATAAAGGTAAACCTATCAGAATTACACCTGACTTCTCTATGGAAACATTGAAAGCCAGAAGGTCTTGGATAGATGTGCTGCAGACACTAAGAGACCATGGATGCAAGCCCAGACTACTATACCCAGCAAAGCTTTCTTTTACCATCGATGTAGAAAACAAGATATTCCAAGACAAAAAAAGATTTAAACAATACATAGCCACAAACCCAGCCTTACACAAAGTACTAGAAGGGAAACCTCAACCCAAGGAAACCAACAACACCCACAATAGCACAGACATCTGACAAACTTCCACCAGCACAACTCAAAGAAGGGAATCACACAAACACCACCACCAAAAAAAAAAAAAAAAAAAAAATAACCGGAGTTAACAACCACTGGTCATTAATATCAATGGACACAATTCAGCTATAAAAAGGTACAGGTTAAGAGAATGGATATGAAAACAGGATCCAACATTCTGCTATTTACAAGAAACACACCTCAACCTCAAAGACAGACACTACCTCAGAGTAAAGGGTTGGGAAAAGGTTTTCCAACCAAACGGACCTAAGAAACAAGCAGGTATGGCTATCTTAATATCTAACAAAATTGATTTCAAACTAAAATCAATCAGAAGAGATGGAGAAGGACACTTTATACTCATAACAGGAACAATTCATCAAAATGAAGCCTCAATCCTGAATATAAAAGCACCCACATATGTAAAAGAAACATTACTAGAACTCAAAGCGCACATCAAACCCCACACACTAATAGTAGGAGATTTCAACAGTCCTCTCTCACCAATGGACAGGTCAACCAGACAGAAACTTAACAAAGAAATACGAGAACTAACAGATGTAATGGATCAAATGGACTTAACAGACATCTATAGAACATTCCACCCAAACAGGAAAGAATATACCTTCTTCTCATCACCTCATGGAACCTTCTCAAAAATCGATCACATACTCGGTAACAAAGCAAACATCCACAGATACAAAAAAAATTGGAGTAGTCACCTGTGTCTTATCGGATCATCATGGAGTAAAGTTAGAATTTAACAACAATTCCACCCCCAAGAAAGCCTACAAACTCATGGAAACCGAACAGTCAACTACTGAACCACCCCTGGGTCAAGGAAGAAATAAAGAAAGAAATTAAAGTCTTTCTTGAATTCAACAAAAATAAAGACACAACATACCCAAACCTATGAGACACTATGAAAACAGTGCTAAGAGGAAAGTTCATAGCGCTTAGTGCCCACATAAAGAAAACGGAGAAAGCTCACATTAGTGACTTAACAGCACACCTGAAAGCTCTAGAAAAAAAAGAAGCAGACTTACCCAGGAGGAGTAGAAGACTGGAAATAGTCAAACTGAGGGCTGAAATCAACAAAATAGAGACACAGAAACCAATCCAAAGAACCAATGAAACAAAGATCTGGTTCTTTGAGAAAATCAACAAGATTGACAAACCCTTATCCAAATTAATCAAAAGGCAGAGAGAGAACACTCAAATTAACAAGATCAGAAATGAAAAGGAGGTCATAACAACAGACACTGAGGAAAGTCAGAGAATCATTAGGTCTTACTACAAAGCCTAATAGACACCTTCAGTGATGTGGCAGGATACACGATCAACTCAGAAAATCAGCAGCCTCCTGTACACAAGGGATAGAGAAGCAGAGGGGGGATTCAGAGCAACATCACCTCTCACAATAGCCACAAATAGCATAAAGTATCTTGGGGTAACACTAACCAAGGAAGTGAAAGATCTATTTGACAAGAAATTTAAGGCTTTGAAGAAAGAAATTAAAGAGGATACCAGAAAATTGAAGGATCTCCCATGCTCTTGGATTGGTAGGATCAACATAGTAAAAATGACAATTCCACCAAAGGCAATCTATATATTCAAGGCAATCCCCATCAAAATCCCAACAAAATTCTTCACAGACCTTGAGAGAAGAATAAGAAGCTAAAATTATACAATGGAAGAAAGAAAGCAACTTTAACAAATGGTGCTGGCATAACTGGATGTCAGCCTGTAGAAGAATGAAAATAGATCCATATCTATCACCATGCATAAAACTCAAGTCCAGATGGATTAAAGACCTCAATATAAATCCAACCACACTGAACCTGATAGAAGAGAAAGTGGGAAGTAGCCTGCAATACATGGGCACAGGAGACTACTTCCTATGTATAACTCCAGTGGCATAGACAATAAGAGCAACAATGAATAAATGGGACCTCCTGAAACTGAGAAGCTTCTGTAAAGCAAAGGACACAGTCATTAAGACAAAAAGGCAGCCTACTGAATGGGAGAAGATCTTCACCAACCCCATATCAGACAAAGGTCTGATCTCCAAAATATATAAAGAATCAGCCTACCTCAGGATCCAGTAATATCACTCTTGGGAATATACTCAAGAGATTCCCAATCATACTACAAAAGCATTTGTTCAACTATGTTTGTAGCAGCATTATTTGTAATAGGCAGAACCTGAAAACAACCTAGATGCCCCTCAATGGAAGAATGGATAAAGAAAGTGTGGCACATATACACATTAGAGTACTACTCAGAGATAAAAAACAATGACATCTTGAATTTTGCATGCAAATGGATAGAGGTAGAAAACACTATCCTGAGTCAGATAACCCAGACCCAAAAATACAAATATGGTATGTACCCACTCATTAGTGGATTCTAGCCATAAACAAAAGACATTGAGCCTATAGTCCACAATCCTAGAAAAGCTAAGTAATAAGGTTAACCCAAAGAAAAACACATAGAACCTCCTCGAAATTGGAAGCAGACAAGATCGCCAGGCAAAAGTTGGAAGCATGGGGGTGGGAGCAGGGAAGAAAATATCTTAATTAAGGGAGCTATTTTGGGGTAGGCAAGAGGCTTGGTTCTAGAAGGGTTCCCAGGTGTCCACAGGGATGTTCCCAGCTAGGACACT
The DNA here is from genome assembly GCA_004026605.1 of Ondatra zibethicus. NCBI lineage: Eukaryota > Metazoa > Chordata > Mammalia > Rodentia > Cricetidae > Ondatra > Ondatra zibethicus. Next base: position 8,235 of record PVIU01034449.1, on the reverse strand, counting down.
GGGCAGTGGAGGAGAGGGTGCTCGAACTGGCCTTGTCCCATAGTCAGGCTGATGACTATCTTGAATATCACCATAGAACCTTCATCCAGTGACAGATGGAGATAGAGACCCACATCAGAGCACTGGACTGAGCTCCCAAGGTCCAGTTGAAGAGCAGAAAGAGGGAGAATATGACCAAGGAATTCAGGACCATGAGGGGTTGTCATGATCTAATGGGAGCTCACCAAATCCAGCTGGACTGGGACTGAATGAGCATGTGATCAAACTGGACCCTCTGAATATGGCTGACAATTGGGGCCAACTGAGAAGCCAATGATAATGGCACTGGGATTTGTCTCTACTGCAGGTACTGGCTTTTTGGGATCCTAGTCTATTTGAATGCATATCTTCCTAAGCCTGGATGGAGGGGGGAGGGCCTTGGACTTCCCACAGGACAGGGTACCCTGCCCTCTCTTAGGACTGGAGGAGAAGCGGGGAGGGTGAATTGGGGAGTGGGAGGGAAATGGGAGGAGGGGAGGAATTGGAAATTTTGAATAGTATTATTTATAAAGCAATAAAAATAAATTAAATATATATATAAAAGAAAATCTTCACTACCCATCTTAGGTCAAATTTCAGTTGCTTTGCAGTAGAGAAACCTTCTTAGTGCATAATGTGCCTCCTGGCTCCCCAAGATATAGATGACAGGATTGAAGACGGGAGTGACCACTGTGTAGAGGAGGGTAACAAGCTCTCCAGATCCCAGGAGAGGATCTGGAAATGGACAGCAGAGGGTGTGATGTACAAGGTCATGAGTGTTCCATAGAATGTGAAACCTTAGCCAGGTGAGAGAAGCATCTCTCTGCCTCTGTCACCCAAGTCCTGGGATTAAATGTGTGTGTCACTACTCCCTGGCTTCTAGTGGCTTATTTCTACAGTCTGATCTTCAGGCCAACTTTATTTGTTAAAACATAAACAAAGCATCACTACAATTGTGGACATTTTAACCCTCAAAACCTATCCCTAGTGACACACCTATTCAAACAAGCCCACATCTTTTAATCCTTCTCAAACAATTCCAGCATCTGGGGAGCAAATATTAAAATATTTGAGCCCTAACCCTAACCCCTATCCCTGGCCTCTAATGATTGATCTTTGCCCTCTGATTTTCAGGCAAGTTTTATTTATTAAACTACAAACAAAATATCAATATATTTCCCCTTTTTGTCTAAAATAAAAAGAAGGCTATAACTAATATAAGAAAATATGTATACAATAAGTATAACTATATAAAATATATAAGTATTAATAAGTACAACAACAATGTCCAGTCCATTTGAATTTGACAAATTCAGAGAAAATACTTCATTGTCTATTCTATATTGATGAGTCTAAAGTCTTGCACCTAATTTACTTTCTATCATAACTTGCAATACCATCCAAGATTATCTTTTGATATCTCTCAACATTATCTACTTTACACCTCTTTAGTGAGACTGGTAAACTTTTCTGGGACTGGTAAGCAAGGAAAACTATAATTATCTAGTCTTCAACTCTCTCAGTGATCCAAGAAGGAAATATTAATTGAGTAAGAAGGAAGTGTGAGCAAGCAACTTCCAAAAAAAATGTGAGAAATGATATACAGCTGGCTGCCTGGACAGTCACCCAAAATTTCTCTGTAATGTTGGGGCATCCATATTCAACCTTTAGGCCTAGCATATCTGACAGACTTTTCTGTTAAGCAGGATATTCTGAAGGGCTGTCATTCCTTGTCTTGACAATGTTTGGCAGTCACTTTTTTTGGTCCTACTTATCCAATTAGGACAGCATACTGTCAGCAGTCAAAGCAAGGGTACTTTCCTGCCCAGTGACTTACTTTTGCCACAAAGAAAATTAAACTCCATCTGGAGTTCCTTTGATGTCCATTATGTTCTCTGAAGTAGATTGGTGCTGCCAGGAGCAGACATGTCTCATTGTGACAACAAAAGGGCCTATGTTATTAAAACATCTTAAATGCCACATTCTCTAAATCTCTGAAGTATTTGAAGATGACCTGTCTGTCTAAAATATATCTTTGTTTGACCTTGAAAACATACCTAATGTGACTACAAGTTTGATTAACTACTAACCTGTATTTCCATATTATCCTAAACAGTTGGTAATAATAATTTTCAAGGACTAGAAATTTGTTTTACATTGTTAAATGAGTTGCATAGGTACCTTGAACAAGAGTAGAAATGAATGCACAATATGTTCTGACAAATTAATCTCAAAATTGTGTCAACATATAAAATTTGTATACAATTGGACAAAAGTTCAATCCAATGTAAAACATTTAAAACTAGTAGTTGCTTTTTAAGAGTAGATTCAATAATCTACCTTTTTATGTTATCATATCTAAATCCTCCCTTTTTCCTTTCAGAATATAGTCAATAATCTACCCTTTTACCCTATCATATCTACATCCTTCTTTGTTTCTTTTCAAAACAAAAACCTTGAATCTAATTTCCTTTGTTCATCATTTTCCTGACCATTACCAATAACAACTTGCAATCAATCCCCCCAAACAATGACAAATATACACAACCCAGTAAGACAAAAAACTACCCACCTCTTGGGAATGAGGGAATCATGTCCTTAAAGTTACTTCCTGTTGTCTGGGTATAACGATATCTTTAGGAGATCCTGAAGAGAAAAATTTGCGTTAATTGTGAAGTCCTGGGAGAGGGAGCTGTATCATTTGTTGTGTAGGCTCTGTGTAATGGGAAAGCACAGGGCTTGTCTCAGTCCTGGATAGAGTAGTCTGTGAGGCTGGATCATCTCAGCCACCTCAAAACTGTTCTGAGCAGTTTGTAGTTCAATCTTTAGGTGGTGTTTTTCAGCTTAGTGGTGTTATCGTAGACCTGGAGTAATTGTCATTATGGGCTCCCTTCCTCCTTTTGGAGACTTCAAAGGTACTGTTAGGCATGGTCATAGTTACCTGCAGAAAACTGATAGAGACTCAAATCGGAATCATGTACAGGAAGGTTGATGTGTCCCGGCCAGTGGGACATGAACGAAGGGTCCCTGATAAACCTGGAGGAGGAAGAGGACATATGCTGGAACATTGTATTTATTTGGACAGGTATACCTACAATGACCATAACTTCTAGCAAATGTGTAATTACCAAATCAGCCTTTTTCAAATTCAGAGCAGTTGCTCATTGAAAATCTGAATAGGTATCAATGGTGTGGTGTATCTATTTTAGCTTTCTAAATCTACAAAATGGAACACATCTATTTGCTAGATTTCATTCCTTTGAGTAGCCTTTGGGTTACTTGCTGCAGTTAGTGGTGTTTAATTGTATAAAGAACAAGTAGGACAATTCCTTATAATATTTTTGACTTGTTGTCATGTGATAGAAAAGTCTATTTTTAATCCTTTGCTATTGACATGATGTTTTTGATGAAATTTTGAGGCCTTCAGCACATTTCCAATTAATAATTGATCAATTTTTGCATTATCTTGTGCTAGAAGACCTGGCAGACACATATGGCTGTGGATGTGTGTTGTGTATATGGGATGATGCCTATTCCTGACTAATCTTGTGACTGAATAAATAATAAAGTCAATTTGTACCATCTGGTATAAATTCAGTAGTTTCAATATGCAAAACAATTCTTTCTGCATACTGTGAATTGGTAACTGTGTTGAGAGATTCTTTAAAATCCCTTAGTATCATGTCAATAGCATATAATTCTGACTTTTGTACAGAATCATAAGAACTTTAATCCCCTTTACTTAAATTTTCTGATTCTTAACCTGCCTTTCCTGACTTATTTGCATCAGTATAGATTGTAGGGCTCCAGTTATTGGTGTCCTCTACAATGTGAGGAAGGACTCAGTTCTCTTTATAGGCTGTAGTCTCTTGTCTTCTGGATAGTCATTGTTGATCTCTCCCAAATGATTACTGCAAGCACTTTGGCAGGGTTCACATTCTGCTGATATTTTCAATTTCATCATTAGTGAATGGTACTACAATTTCTGCTCTGTCTATTCCTGCGAATTGATGAAGTCTCAAATTTCCTTTTAGAATTAACTCAGAGACCTTTTCCACAAGTTTTTTTACTCAGTTTACATGGTAAAAAGATCTATTCTAAGCTAAAATCTTCCTTTTGCATTAAAGTTCCTGTGGGAGAATATTTAGAGTGTAAAATGACCACAATGCAGTTAAAATTTGGATCCAAGGGTTGGAGATTTAGCTCAGTGATAGAGCACTTACCTAGCAAGCAAAGGCCCTGGGTTCAATCCTCAGCTTCAAAAAAAAAAATTGGATCCATGTGATTTACACGCACCTTCTATAACTTCTCTTCTATCAAAGCCAATTCTCTCACAGATTCCGTTGATAATTTCCTGGAACTATTTAAGTCCTTCTCCCCATCTAAGGTTTTGTTTCAATTAATTGGTTCATCAGGTTTTATCCTAATAGTAGGCTGTAGATGGGAAATGTCTACTAGCAATCTTTAGAAGTCACTAAGATTCTGCAATCAGTCTTTCCCAATCTGCACCTTTTGGAGTCTAAATTTTTTGTAGCCTAAATAATTAATAGAATCTTTTCTTTGTATTTTTCCAGGAACAATTTGTAATTCCCAAGAAGGCAAAATTTTCTTTACTTCTTCAAACATTCTTTCTGAAGTATTTGCATTTGAATCAGATAGCAAAATATCATCCATGTAATGGTAAATTAGGGATTTGGGATTGCTTACATATCATTTCCAATGGCTGCTGCACAAAATATTGACACAGGGTGGGACTAGTTTATTATATCTCCTGTAGGAGATCTTACATTGATATCTCTTAGCATGCTGAGAATTATTATAAATAAGTACTATGAATGTAATTTTTTCTCTTTTTCTTGTAAAGGTATAGTAAAGAAACAGTCTTTAAATCAGTACCTATAAGATGCCTTCCTTTAGGCAATAGAGAAGGCAAAGGAATGCCAGACCGTAGAGAGCCCATTTACTGAATCACCTTATTAACAGCTCTTAGATCTGTTATCATTCACCATTTTCAAGATTTCTTTTAAACCACAAATACAGGAGAATTCCAAGATCTGGTTGATTTTTCAATATGCTCAGAATTTCATTGTTCCTGCAGTTTCTCTGTTGTTAAAGGCCATTGCACAACCATTGCACAACCCATACAACTTTATCTTTCAACCATTTTAAAGCTAGGGCTGTTGGTGCCTTAAGAAGATAAGCAGCTGTTGTACCCTGTTCTTGTACACCCCAAATGGTCAGTGATTTTATAATATCTTATGTTTCCCAGAAACTTATGTTAGTTTATGGTTTGTTTCTACTTTAGGGAAATGTTAATCTGAGTATTCCATTGTTGTAACAAATAATATTCCCACAAATTCATTGCTATGTTAGCCACGTATGGTTTTTAATATTCCTCTCTGTCCTTTTGGCCCTATACATTCAACTCATCTTGCACTCTGCTTTACCTGAGATACTGTTCCAATCCCGAAAAACTAAACATTTACATCCTGAAGAGATTAATTTGGGTGCCAAGATTCTGATAAAATTATTGTTACATCCACACCTGTGTTTACCAGACCATAAAGGAGTATGTCTTATATTCGTATCTTTAATTTTGGTCTATGTTCAATTTATAGAAGTTTGCCAAAATACTCCCTTTTTTGTTTTTTTCTCAGTTTTTTTGTTCTCTCATCTATAGCTGTTCTATTATCCAGAGCAGTACAGTTTCTTACAATAGTCATTAGGTTCTTTAATTGCTCTGGGAAGGAGTTTCCTCTATGATGGCAGGAAATGACTGAACTGGGATTTTGTATAGGAGTCTGCAAGAGGCCCTTCAAGGAGTTTCCTGGTGGCAAAGGATTACCTTGAATATCCTTTGTTGACCTACATTCATTAATTGAATGCCTGGCTCTGCTACACCTTTTGTATAATTCAGAAGAGAGGGGCATTTTAAATCAATTATGTTTAGAAAAAACAGTTTCTAGCAATGCTCTGTTTACAATCCCTTTAAGGTGACCTTATTTACCACAATCGAAAAACTTGATGTTTTGATTTTTCCCCAAACCCCTGGAAATCACCTCTTATCCAAGTATCATCATGGTCATAAGATTCAATATTAATTTTATCTCAGATCCATTCCTCCAAAAGGTGCTGATCTTGCCTTTACCAGCCTAATTATACTTCTGCATTGAGAATTAGCATTTTTAAAACCAGAGATTTAATTATTATTTGTCTAGCTACTGAATTTTATATCATCCTATTTACTGCTGAAGTCAGTCTCTGTAAGGAATGTGTGAAGGTTTCTTTTGAGCCCTATATTTTGAGACTTTAGTAAATGACTCAATCTTTTTCCCTACTTCTTCATTTCTGTCCCAAGCATTCAAAGCTGCTGCATGGCATAAAGCCAAGATGTCACCATCATATAGAGATTGTCTTTCTACAATAGCATAATCTCCTTCTCCAAAAATTTGATCTTGGGAGATTTCCATATCTCTAGCTTTACTCCATTTTTCAATAGTCTTAGCCTATTCTCTGAACCAGGTACTCCATTTTAATTTTGGACTGGGCTCTAAAACATCTTTAACTAAGACTATCCAGTCTTTAGGAACAATTCTATTACAAAATGACAACGAGTTTAACCTTTGCTTCAGAAAAGGTGAACGCATGCCATATGAGACCATCTCTTCCATGAATTACCTTAAATCTAACATTAGCACAGGAGTCCAGTCAGTTCTTACAAAGTCTCTATCATTTGGCAATTCCTGTAAGATGACTGGATTTATTAAGGTTGATTGTTTGAAAACCTTAGGCTGTTCCTCTATATTCTTATACTGCAGCACTAAAATTGGTTCTCCATTAAATTCCTCTATCAGGATTCGAATATCTCTATGATATGTTTTATTTAATTTTTATAAAGTTTGTATTTTAGTACTCAGATTAACCAACATTAGTGATAAAACCAAAATGATATTGCTGATAATGTTTACAATTGACATTAATAAATCCCATCTAAATTAGTTATCCTCATTTAATTCTTTGATTTTTCTTTTTTTTTAAAAGAAGATTTATTTGTTTGTTATGCATACAATTTTCTGACTGCATGTATGCCTACAGGCCATAAGAGGGCACCAGATCTCATTACAGATGGTTGTGAGCCACCATGTGGTTGCTGGGAATTGAACTCAGGACTTTTGGAAGAACAGTCATTGCTCTTAACCTCTGAGCCATCTCTCCAGCCCAATTCTTCGATTTTTCAAACAGTCCAGCATATCACCCAAATTCCTCCTATGTAATGGTGTGTCCCATTTTTTTTAATGTGGGAAATACTCTGTCTTTTAACTAATTCCTCCTGTAAGAATTCCAAATTGTCTTACCAAATCTGCCACCAATGTTGATGAAAATGTGAGGCTTATTGCTGCGGTGTAGAAGAGTAAAAGTCTGACTGGATTTCAAGGCAGCTATCTAGTTTGGCAGCAGCCCAGGAAGAGGGTTCAGGGAGAGCCCACCAGGAGAGAAGAAAGAAAAACCTAGCCAATAGGATGGTGACTCCAGCCACTTGTAGCTCTGGCCTATGTCAGTGGCTGTAAAGTCACAGGCAACAGTGTTTTTCATGAATTTGTCCCTAAATGTTGGGTGCCAGATGTATAATGAATAATAAAAACCCAGAGACAGATATTGGGGTTCAAACTGAAGATCAGAAAAGCAAAGCAGTCAACCACTATATAGACCTTTTACCTCTACCAAATCTTTAGACCAAAAGGGTGAAAACCTGTTTCCATGAATTCTCAGACTCCACAGTCTTGTGAATTCCTGTCTGTTCCCCTTTATATTCCTCTCTCCACCCAGCCATATCACTCCTGTTTCCACCTCCATATGCTGGGATTAAAGGTGTATTACTCCCAAACACTGGGATTAAAGGTATGAGCCACCAATACCTGGATCTGATCTGTTCAGTCTTGTGTAGTTCAAGGTGGCCATGAACTCACAGAGATCCATCTGCCCCTATTTCTGGAGTCCTGGGATGAAGGCTGTGTGCCACCATTTCCTGGCCTCTGGTGGTTTAGCTTTGCATTCTGATCTTCAGGCAAGCTTTATTTATTAAAAAAAAATAAAATATCACTACAAAATACCACAGTGGGTTATGTGAGATGAAGAGGGAAAGAAGGGGGAAGGTAGGAGAGAGAGAGAGAAAGAGAGAGAGAGAGAGAGAGAGAGAGAGAGAGAGAGAGAGAGAGA
>PVIU01034448.1:0-11315 GCA_004026605.1 Ondatra zibethicus | reverse complement strand
GTGTGCGTGCGTGTGTGTGCGTGTGTCTGGAGTGTGGAGGCAGAAGGAGGCAGCTCTCAGGGCGCACTGACCGGCCAGGAGGAGAGTGTGTCCTAGTACTTTGTTCCTGTTGATAAAATATCCTGACGAAGGCAACGTAAAGGAGGAACATTTATGTATGCTTACAGTTCAAGATACAGTCAGCTGCAGTAGAGAAGTCATGGCAGGAGGAGCTTGAAGCAGCTGGTTACATCACAGCACAGTCAGGAAGCAGAGGGCAATGCATGGTGGTGCTCGGCTCATTTTCTCCTTTTCATGCAACCCAGGATCCCAGCCCAGGGACTGGTGCACCCACAATGAGTAGGCCTTCTTAAATACCCTAATCAAGATAATTCCCCGACAGGCATGACCAGGGGCCCATCTCCTAAGTGGGCTTAGATCGTGCCAAATTGACCACTGAAATTAACCACTACAGATCGTGCTCGGAAAGTAAGGTGGAGAGTGAAGGAGGAAGATGCCCAAAGCAGAGCTCTGGGTTTTGTATGTGCATGCGCAGGCAAGCACACCCCTCTACACACTTGGCTCCCTCCATACCCAGGAACCTGCCTGTTATCCATAGCCTTGGGGCTAAGGGTCTCAACACGTGTGTTCTGGAGGGGACAGATGCCACCTCAGCTCTTCCATTCTGGAACTCAGTGTCTTCTGAAAATGGGGAAGTGACAGCACAGGTCTTCTCGATTCTCTGTGTGTGTCGTAAGCTCCTCTCGGATACAGCTTTCTGTCCTGACTTCTTTACAAACTTCAGGCAACAGGGAACCACATAAGGTGATGGCCTAGCCCTTCTGACCACTGAGTTGCTGCAATTTCTGCTAAGAGAAAAAGTGTTTGGGCAAAGATTGGTGGGGGGTAAAAGGTATTTTGTCAGTTGAAAATGCAGAAAGTGGTGTGTGTGCATTCTCATGTGTGTGTGAGTGTGTGTGTGTGTGTGTGCGTATGTGAGAGAGAGAGAGAGAGACAGAGAAAGAGAGAGAGAGAGAGATTGCTAGTTGAAGATGGTAGCCAGACATGCATAAGCCTACATGTATTAGTCAGGGTTCTCTCAATGAACAGGATTTATAGAATGAATGTATATTATGTATATGATATATATAATTATATACATATATGCAATTTATTAGAGTGATCTATAGGCTGTGGTCCAGCTAGTTCAACAAGGACTGTCTATTAAATGGAAGGTTCAAGAATTCAGTAGTTTTTCCAGTCCAAGATGCTAAATGCCTCAGCTGGTCTTCAGTATTTGCTGAGTCCTGAAGAAGTAGGTTCTAATACAGCAGCAGAAGGTGTGGCCAGAGTAAAGGTGGATCTTTCCCACCTCAAAAGATCTGGATTAAAGGTGAATCTTCTCACCTAAAAAGATCCAGATTAAAAGTGGATCTTCCCACTTCAAATGATGGCAGAAAAACCCTCACAGGTGTGCCCATTCACCTGGGGTTTAGTTAATTCCAGATGCAATCGAGTTAGCCATCAAGAATAGCCATCACATGGAGCAAATGTAGAAATAGGAGAAGGGCATACGTGGATGAACCTGGAGGACTCACAATAGACAGTCTGTGAGGCATTCATCTTCTGGTACATTTCTGGGATGAAGTGTGAATCTAATTAGTCTTAATCAATAAAAACCCAGAGTCAGATATTGGTATAGGAGGTCCTTCTTTCTATGTGTTGCTTTCATTGGTGAATAAAGAAACTACCTTGGCCTTTTGATAGGGCAGAAATCAGGTAGGCAGGGTAGACAGAACGGAAGGCTGGGAAGAAGGCAGTGTAGCAGACGCCATGGCTCCCCTGTCCAAGACAGTCGCTGATTAGACTCATGCCAGTAAGCCACAGTCAAGTGGCAATACATATTAATGGAGATGGGTTAAACTCATATGTAAGAGTTAGCCAATAAGGGGCTGGAGATAATGGGCCAGGCAGCATTTCAATGAATACAGTTTCTGTGTAATTATTTCCGGAATTAAGCTAGCCGGGCACCTGGAATGCGGCCTGCTCCTTAATACTACAGATTGGCTGCCCAATGTGGTTCACTAACTCCATCTAAAACCTGAGAGGGCTTAAAAAGGAATTCTAGACACAAATATAGAGTTTAGCACAGCTGGTGGCATGCCATAGCTCCTTTAAAAGAGAATTTCCTGACTCAGCAGCTGTAAAAAAAAGAAAAAGAAAAAGGAAAAAAGCCACGCAGTTTTAAAATGACACTTCCTGGGCCCTGCTGCTGGTGCAATCTCCGGCTATGGAGCATTTGTGGGCCCGGCTGGTTGTGTGCCCACTCAGGGTTGGGAGAAAAATAGCTGAGCTCATGCCCGTGGCTCAGCTCTTCCTGCCTGGGTAGGCAGCGGGATCAGGTCAACTAGAAAGTGGTGGTTTTGAAATACCAGTTTACAGTCTGTGCCACCAGCTCGACTTCTGGCTCCTGCGGGAGACAGAGCATTTCAATGGGGTTTGTGACTAAAGTGCTACCCTTTGTTTGATGGCCACTGGACTCGCTGTGTGCCTGGAAGGGGGGCATTGTGTGCAGCGGCTCAGAGGTGCAAGCAGCTCCACCATGCTAGCGGTGCAGTGCGCACAGCTCAGAGGCACAAGCGGCTCCGCTATGTTGAACTGGGTGGAGCAAGCAGGCAGTACCTGTATTTGACCTGGAATTGTCACAGCTTAGATTCTTAAGAGCTTAGCATTTTAAAAGCACAAAGCAAAAGTGTTCCTGGATAGTAAAGAATTACAGATTCACAATAGGACAGATTCAGGCATAAAAGACCTCTAAATGGATCACACTGTTGAATAAAGGTACATAGTGGGCTTAAAAGAGAAAAGAAATAAAGAGTATAGAGAGATGCTTTAAAAAAAAAAAGGGTAAAGTCTTTAAAAATACAGAGTACAGATAGTCATAGATTAAAAAAAATAAGCCACATAAAAATGGAAAATTCAGAGAATGTCTGGATTATGTATTTTATTGTGTTTTCTTTGAACTTTTTGACTGTAAAGGAGCTAAATAGAGAGAGAGACATTTCATTGTGTGGTCTGCTAAGCTAAACCAGCATATATGTTCTAAAGGTATCTTGACTTCAAAATTTGGGTCTAAGGATATGATGCTTTGGAAAAGAGATTCTTCTTTTGTTTTCACAGAGGATGAGACCCTGTGGATTCCTTCTACACCAATATGGTATGATAGACCACGCCCTCCTGAAAGGTCATCATGAACACCTTCAGAAAATTACTTCACTCAACTGGTGACTAAGATGAACCCGGCACTCAGGATACACCATGAAAGACCTGATTAACAGAGCACCCATACAGCAGGAAGCAGTTTGGAGAGAAAAAACTGCGCCCATATTCCCAAATATTGTTTATGAATGTTCTTTTACATTTAAAGGGGGATATGATATAGATATGAATAATTTGTATTGATATAAATTTTGATTTATTGATACAAATTTAAGGTCAATTTTGTTATATGTATATATATTTCTGATCTTGATTAAGGTATTGTGATAATGTAGTTCATTTAAAAATATAATGTATAATTAGGAAATATAGGTTGTTAATGGATAATCATCAATAATAGTCAAGCTTGTAGTCATGTTAGTTAGATTTTCTAGATATATAGAGATATATTTCAGTTAGATAGGCATTCTTCATATCTTTCAAAGATGACAGAATATGGCATTTAATGTTTTAATAACTTAGGGCTTTTCATGACAGTGAGACACGTCTGCTCCTGGCAGCACCAAGCTACTTCCTGAGGAAGATGGGCATCGAAGAGGCTCCTTATGGAGTTTGTTAGCCATTTGGGCAAGAAACTGCTCTTTCCTGTTTGCATAAACTGTTGCATAAACTGGACACAAAGAACCCACAGAGAGAAGACTGCTGAACTTGCCTAAAGGTGAGATGATCCTTTGGGGTTCCTGATTCATGAAAGAGTCTGTGAGACATTCTGCAGGATACAGAAGAAAGTGACTGAACTGTCTTTGAAATTTCCTGCCTTGTGGAAGTGTCTGCTGGATACTATAGGCCTGTAGGCTGAAGATGGATGCCCCAACGGTACAAAAGAACTTTGGGTTACTATACAAGCAGCAAGATGTCTTTGTCACTTCTAGAGTTTTGGAAGTTGCTTACTTCTCGTTTACTTAGGTAGTATATTCTTCTGGAGTCTTTGATGGAGTTGAAGAATAGATAGTTATATTTATAGTTTTCTGTTGTTATGATAAAAGATAAAATAGATTTAAATATTGTAACTGTAATTCTTGCTTGATAACTGTTTTGTTATATGTAATTTTACTATGTTAAAATGAAAGCCTTCCTTTTTATTCCTTTTTCTTTTGGTTTTTTGAGACAGGGTTTCTCTGTGGCTTTGAAGCCTGTCCTGGAACTAGCTCTGCAGACCAGGCTGGTCTCGAACTCACAGTGATCCACCTGCCTCTGCCTCCCGAGTGCTGGGATTAAAGGCGTGTGCAACCACTGCCCGGCGAGCCTTCCTTTTTTGTTTAAACAGAAAAAGGGGAAATGGTGTAGGAGGTCCTTCTTTCTATGTGTTGCTTTCATTGATGAATAAAGAAAACTGCCTTGGCCTTTTGATAGGGCAGAAATCAGGTAGGCAGGGTAGACAGAAAGGAAGGCTGGGAGAGAGAAGGCAGTGTGGCAGATGCCATGGCTCCCCTGCCCGAGACAGGCGCTGGTTAGACTCATGCCGGTAAGCCACAGTCAAGTGGCGATACACGTTAATGGAAATGGGTTAAACTAATATGTGAGAGTTAGCCAATAAGGGGCTGGAGATAATGGGCCAGGCATTCAATGAATACAGTTTCTGTGTAATTATTTCGGGAGTTAAGCTAGCCGGGCACCGGGAACACGGCCCACTCCTCAATACTACAAGATATTAGGGTGAAAGATGAAAGACCAGAGAAGCAGAGCAGCAGCCAGTAACTTCTTATCTCTCTGGACCCTCAGACCTAACTGGGGGGGGGGTCCCGTCTCTATGAATCCTTAGACTGAATGGCCAGGATACTGTCTCTGCCCACCTTATATTCCTGTCTCCACCTCTCTAGTGCTAGGATTAAAGGCATGAGCCTTCCATGTGCTGTGATCAAAGACTTGAGCCTCCCAAGTGCTGGGATAAAAGGGTGAGCCACTACTGCCTAGCTCTGTTTCTCTTTTAGACTGGTTCAATCTCATGTAGCCCAGGGTAGCCTTGAACTCTTGATCTTCCTGCTTCCTCCCAAGTGCTGGGATTAAAGGTGTGTGCCACCACTGTCTGGCCTCTATGGTTAACTAGTGGCTAGCTCCACCCTCTGATCTCCAGGCAAGCTTTATTTGTCAGAAAACAAACAAAATATCATACATTTCCCCCTTTTGTCTAACCCCCTGAAGGTTTTACTTAACATGGAAAAACCATTTACAGCAAGTACAATAACTATATACAAATATATGCAGGCAATAAATACATTAACAATGTTTAACTCACTAGCATTTGAGAAATTCAAAGAAAATACTCCATTATCTATTCTATCTTGGTGAGTCCAAAGTGTTGTACCTAATTCACTTTCTATCATAACTTTCGTTACCAATCCCAAGCTATCTTTTGATGTCTCTCATCCCTATACATTTTACACTTCTTTTGTGAATGTATTTTCTGAATTTGTTAACAAGAAAAACTACAACTATCTAATCTTAAATTCCATCAGAGACATGAGAAGGATATAGTATTATTATAATATTATTATACTATTACTTGAGTAAGCAGGAAGTACAAATAAGTGACTTCCAAAAATGTGAGAAATGGCAGAAACAGCTGGCTACCTGGGCAGTCACCCAAGGTTCCTCTGCAACATTTGGGCATCCATCTTTGGCCTACAAGCCTAAAATATCTGACAAACTTTTCTATGAAGCAGGATTTTTGAAGAATTGTCTTGCCTTGTCTTGGCAAAGTTCTGCAGTCACTTTCTGATCACATGAAAAGTTAGCCTTATAAGTTGGTTTAGATTGAATGATCACTCTCGCTGATGAACTATGGTCTCTTCTAATCAAGAGGCCTCTCTTGTTCAAATCTAATCTTTATAATATTGTTTTATGGTTTCTCCTAAAATTTTTGTTTTAAAAAAATTTTAAAGCTATTCTATATTCCAGAGTAGTTTGTTTCTTTACAATAGGCATCAGGACTTTTAACTGCTCTGGGAAGGAGTGTTTTCCCATGGTCACAGATAATGACTGAACCAAATTTGACATGGGGGCCTGTGAGAGACCCCCCAATGTGTTTCCTGACTGCGAAGGGTTACCCTGCCTGTCCCTTGTTGATCTGCATTCATTTATCCAATGTCTGCTTTTGACATATCATTTGCATACTCCAGTAGGGAGGGACATTCTGTTTGGATTATTCCTAGATAAAAAAACACTGTTTCTAGGAATACTCTATTTATAATCCCTTTTTAGGTGACAACTGAAACACCTGAGGTTTTGATTTTTCTTCACTCTGGGTCAGTTTTCGGGATACTATATATATAGTATCCCCCCCATCTCAGATATTTCAAGGAAGACTGATACAAGTGGAAGGAGGCTCAACCTCTTAGGATTATTTCCACTTCCTCCTACATCCCACCATAAGTTCAACACAGTCTTCTAGGAATTTCTGGCCATCCCTGAGGGTAGATAATGCAAGGCTGGTGTTCCTCACTTCACTTTCTCTGTTCATATGAACCCATGGTAGGGACCCTGAGCAAACAGGTAGTCCTCTGGAGCAAGGGGACAGTAAGAGACAACAGCAAGGAAGAAATATGTAATGGTGGGCTGTGGCCACGACTCAGCAGTAGAGAACCTGTCTGGAATACCTCAGTAAGGGGCTAGGGTGTGGCTCAGGAGTAGAGCCCCTGCCTAGAATCTCCCATTGAGGGGCTGGAGGTGTGACTGGGATAGAGCATCTGCCTAGAATCTCCTAATGAGAGGCTGGAGGTGTGGTTGTGGTAGAGCCCCTGCCTAGAATCCTCCAGTGAGGGGCTGGGGAAATGGCTCAGGGGTAGAGCATCTGCCTAATGTGAGTGACCCTGAATTCCAACTCCAACAAGAAATCCATCCTGTGGTGTAGGAGGGTCCTTCTGTATTTGGCTTGCTTTTATTGGTTAATAAAGAAACTGCCTTGGCCTTTTGATAGGGCAGAACTTAGATAGACAGGGAAAAGAGAACAGGATACTGGGAAGGGGACAGAGTTAGAGAGTCGCCCGCCATGAAGCTCCCAGGTCAGACACACTGAATCTTTCCACGACTCATGGTGACACACAGATTACTAGAAATGGGTTAAGCAAATATGTGAGAGTTAGCCAATAAGAGGCTAGAGCTAATGGGCCAGGCAGTATTTCAATGAATACAGTTTCTGTGTAATTATTTCAGGTATAAGCTAGCCAGGCACCAGGAACACAGCACGCACCTCTTGCAACAATCCTGGAACAAGGAAGGGAATTTTACCTTTTCCAAATATCTCTGTTATTTGAGCACTAATAGCTCTAACAGACCGGGCTTGGATGCACACACCCTCCATATACCAAATAAAGACATAAGAAAGAGGGAGATTTATTCATTTTCTTTTTCTTTTTTCTTTTTTTGGTTCCTCAAGACAGGGTTTCTCTGTGGCTTTGGAGCCTGTCCTGGAACTAGCTGTTGTAGACCAGGCTGGACTTGAACTCACAGAGATCTGCCTGCCTCTGCCTCCCAAGTGCTGGGATTAAAGGTGTGCGCCCCCACCACCTGGCAGAAAGAGGGAGATTTAATATAACTTGGTTACACTGGGAAGAGAAACAAAGAGGCTCAGTGACCTTCAAGTCATCTTCAGGGTCCTAGTAAGAAGTTTAGGTGTAATTAGAGGGCAAGAGGTGTACATGATTTAAGCAGTCCTGGTTAAGGTATGGTACTTAGCCTATCATTGACGCATCCTTGTTTGGCCCACAAGGTGCTCCAATAAGTTGTCAGATCTGTGGGTCTTCTGAGTCCATCCTGTAGGTGTCGTCTGGACTTTCGCTTTTCTGTTACCCCAACATGGGCGTCCTTTGGAAATATTCATTCTTTTTTTTTTTTATTGATCTCTACATTTTTCTCCATTTCCCTTCCTGCATCTCCCCTTCCCCTTCAACCCTCCCCCAAGGTCCCCATGCTCCCAATTTACTCAGGAGATCGTGTCTTTTTATACTTTCTACTTCCCATGTAGATTAGGTCTATGTAGGTCTCTCTTAGTGTCCATATTGTTGTGTAAGTTCTCTGGGATTGTGGTTTGTAGGCTGGCTTTCTTTGCTTTATGTTTAAAAACCACCTATGAGTGAGCACATGTGATAATTGTCTTTCTGTGTCTGGGTTACTTTACTCAAAATAATGTTTTCTAGCTCCATCCATTTTCCTGCAAAATTCAAGATGTCATTATTTTTTCTGCTGTGTAGTACTCCATTGTGTAAATGTAACACATTTTCCTTATCCATTCTTCGGTCGAGGGGCATTTAGGTTGTTTCCAGGTTCTGGCTATGACAAACAAAGCTGCTATGAACATAGTTGAGCACATGTCCTTGTGGCACGATTGAGCATCCTTTGGATATATACCCAAAAGTGGTATTATTGGGTCCTGAGGAAGGTTGTTTCCTAATTTTCTGAGAAATTGCCACACTGACATCCATAGGGGTTGTACCAGCTTGCATTCCCACCAGCAATGCAGAAGTGTTCCCTTTTCTCCACAGCCTCTCCAGCATAAGTTGTCATCAGTGTTTTTGATCTTGGTCATTCTTACAGGTGTAAGATGGAATCTCAGAGTTGTTTTGATTTGCATTTCTCTGATGACTATGGATGTTGAACATTTCCTTAAGTGTCTTTCAGCCATTTTAGATTCCTCTGTTGAGATTTCTCTGTTTAGGTCTTTACTCCATTTTTTTTATTAGATTATGTGTTCTTTTGGTGTCCAATTTCTTGAGTTCCTTGTATATTTTGGAGATCAGACCTCTGTCTGATGCGGGGTTAGTGAAGATCTTCTTCCATTCTGTAGGCTGTCGTTTTGGCTTGTTGACCATGTCCTTTGTTTTACAGAAGCTTTTCAGTTTCAGGAGGTCCCATTTATTAATTATTTCTCTCAGTGTCTGTGCTGCTGGGGTTATATTTATGAAGTGGTTCCCTGTGCCAATGTGTTCAAGTGTATTTCCCACTTTCTCTTCTATCAGGTTCAGTGTGGCTGGCTTTATATTGATCCATTTGGACTTGAGTTTTGTGCATGGTGATAGATATGGGTCTATTTTCATTCTTCTACATGTTGATATCCAGTTATGCCAGCACCACTTGTTAAATATGCTTTCTTTTTTTCCTTTGGATATTTTTTGCTTCCTTGTCAAAGATCAGGTGTTCGAAGATGTATGGATTGATATCCGGGTCTTTTATTCAGTTCCATTGGTCCTCCTGTCTGTTCTTGTGCAAATACCAAGCTGTTTTCAGTACTGTAGCTCTGTAGTAGAGTTTGCAGTCAGGGATTGTGATGTCTCCAGAAGTTCTTTTATTGTACAGGATTGTTTTGGCTATCCTGGGTTTTTTGCTTTTCCATGTGAAGTTGAGTACTGTTCTTTCGAGGTCTTTAAGAATTTTGCTGGGCATTGCTTTGAATCTGTGGAAATATTAATTTTGGGGGGCTCTTTGTTCCAAAAAAGTCTGATAGCCAAATGGAGAGCACAAGCATCTCTCTTTAAAATATCTTCTCTCCTACTAGACTGGTTATATTGGATTTCCATTTGACAATCTTCTCTACCAAGTCCCATTGTACAGTGCCTCAACCTCCATTTCCCAGGTCTCCTGTGAGTGAGACTCTACCTGTGGCCTTGATTTTTGCTTTTTTGTGTGTTTGTCTTGGTTTGGTTTGTATGTTTTGAAACTGGGTCTGCTGAAATCAAGGCTGGGCTGAAATTTACTATGTAGCTGAGTTTGGCCTTGGAGTCCTGATCCTCCTGCCTCTTACTCCTGAATGCTGAGATTGCAGGCACGTTCTACCACACACAGTTTCTGTGGTGCTGGAGGTGGAGCCTAGACAGCTGCGTCGCCAGAGCCCTTGGTGGGTTTCGTAGGAAGAATGCTCACATCTACCCCTTTAGAGCAGTTGTCCACTCAATCTGTGGCTCCTCCACTGAGGCTCAGGCTGTGAGATGCTCCAGGGGCCTGGGATCCGTCTCCCACTGGACCGTGGTGCTTTGGGAACATAGCCCAGGTCGCTGTACAGAGGGCGTGCCCATGACAAACTGCAGAGGCTGGTTGCTCCCCAGTCTGCATCTCCCAGTCCCTCTGCTCCCCTAGATTCACCCCAGCTCCACCAGTATCATCAGCTCAGGGGAAGCTCTGGGGGCTCCGGCTGAAGCAAATCCATTTTCACTGTGTAGGAAATGTCACTTAAAGGCCAAGGTTAGTACAGAGAGAAAGAAGACAGGATCAGGCCCTGTATGGGTGAGTTTGAGAGAGGCAGTTGCCTTCTTTGGCCTCAGTAGATCTGGGTGGTGGGTAGCTGATCTTCATGGCCCAAGGGCCCTGACAGTGCCTGGGTCTGAGGCTCCTCCTCCCAAGGCAGCCACTGTCCTGGTCTCACCCCTGCTTCGGGTGGGGCTTCCTCCAGATCTTGCACCTCCTAGTTCCTCAGAGAAGAGCCCAGAGAGTCAGACTTCTGGTGGCCCTGCAGCTTCAGCCCGACATGCTACCGCCGTTGCTGCTGCTGCTCTGGGGGATGAAGGAGGTAGAGGGTGGGTCTGAGGACATCGAGGGTTATACCCTGGATGTGAAAAGGAGGGTGGTGGTGCAAGAGGGCCTGTGTATCCTTGTGCCCTGTAAGTTCTCCTACCGCAATGAGATATGGACTGACTCAGACCCAGTTCATGGATACTGGTTCCGGAAGGGAGCCAAGACAGAACGTGATTCCCCAGTGGCCACAAATAACCCAGGGCGGCCAACACTGCCTGGGACCCAGGGCCGATTCTTCCTGCTCGGAGAACCACTGAAGAACAACTGCTCCCTGGAAATCAGAGAGATCAGGAAGAATGACACGGGGTCATACTTCTTTCGCCTGGAGAGAGGAAAAGCGAGGTTTAATTATATTCGGAACACGATGACTCTGCAAGTGACAGGTCAGGCGGGGCTTGCAGAGAAGCCACCAGGGAAAGCCATGGGCGCCACAGGGCAGGCCTGGGGTAGGACTCCATCCTGGGAGCAGCTGGGTCTGAGCATCAGGGTTCAGGGGAGAAGCTGGATCAGAGCCGGGGCTTCCCCTGAAGCTGCACCTCACCCCATGCTGATCC
>PVIU01034447.1:0-11332 GCA_004026605.1 Ondatra zibethicus | reverse complement strand
CCATCTCCACCCTTCCACTCCCCCAAGCTCTCCCCAGTCCTTCCCTTCTCCCTTCTCCTTCGCTCTCTCCTCTCCCCTGCCCCCCTACCCCACCTCTATCCCCACCCCTGTATTCCCACCTTTTGCCCGGCAATCCTGTTTGTCTCCAATTTCCAAAAGAATCTATACATTATTTTCTTTGGGTTCACCTTGCTATTTGGCTTCTCTGGGCTTGTGAGCTATAAGCTTAGTGTCCTTTGTTTTATGGCTAGGGTCCACTAATGAGTGAATACATACCATAATCGTCTTTTTGGGTTTGGGTTACATCACTCAGGATAGCGTTTTCTATTTCCATCTATTTGCATGCAAAATTCAAGATGTTATTGTTTTTTACTGCTGCGTAGTACTCTAATGTGTATATATTCCACACTTTCTCGATCCATTCTTCCATTGAGGGGCACCTCGGTTGTTTCCAGGTTCTGGCTATTACAAAAAATGCTGCTATGAACATAGTTGCACAAATGCTTTTGTAGTATAATTGGGCATCTCTTGGATATATTCCCAAGAGTGGTATTGCTGGATCCTGAGGTAGGTTAATTCCCAATTTCCTGAGAAACCGCCACACTGATTTCCAAAGTGGTTGCACAAGTTTGCATTCCCAAAAGCAATGGATCAGTGTTTCCATTACACCATATCCTCTCCAGAATAGGCTATCATTGGTGTTTTTGATTTTAGCCATTCTGACATATGTAAGATGGTATCTCAAAGTTGTTTTGGTTTGCATTTCCCTGATAGCTAAGGAAGTTGAACATGACCTTAAGTATCTTTTGGCCATTTGAACTTTTTATGTTGAGAATTCTCTGTTCAGTTCAGTACCCCATTTTTAATTAGGTTATTTAGAATTTTGATGTCTAGTTTCTTGAGTTCTTTATATATTTTGGAGATGAGACCTTTGTCTGATGTGGGGTTGATGAAGATCTTCTCCCATTCAGTAGATTGCCTTTTTGTCTTACTGACTGTGTCTTTTGCTTTACAGAAGCTTCTCAGTTTCAGGAGGTCCCATTTATTCACTGTTTCTCTTATTGTCTGTGCTACTAGGGTTATACAGAGGAAGTGGTCTCCTGTGCCCCTGTATTGCAGGCTACTTCTTACTTTCTCTTCTATCAGGTTAAGTGTGGCCAGATTAATATTGAGGTCTTTAATCCATCTGGATTTGAGTTTTGTGCCTGGGGATAAGTAAGGATCTATTTTCTTTCTCCTACACATTGACATCCAGTTATGCCAGCACCATTTGTTAAAGATGCTTTCATTCTTCCAATGTATACTTTTAGCTTCTTTGTCAAATATGAGGTGTTCATAGGTTTGTGGATTAATATCCGGGTCTTCGATTCAATTCCATTGGTCAACGTCTCTGTTTTTATGCCAATACCAAGCTGTTTTCATTACTGTAGCTCTGTAATAGAGTTTGAAGTCTATTTGTTGTATAGGATTGTTTTGGCTATACTGGGCTTTTTGTTTTTCCATATAAACTTAGTTATTGTTCTCTCAAGTTCTGTGAAGAACTTTGTTGGGATTTTGATGGGGATTGCATTGAATCTGTAGATTGCCTTTGGTAGAATTGCCATTTTTACTATATTGATCCTACCAATCCAGGAGCATGGGAGATCCTTCCATTTTCTGGTATCCTCTTCAATTGATTTCTTCAAGGTCTTAAAGTTCTTGTCAAATAGATCTTTTACTTCCTTGGTTAGTGTTACCTCAAGATACTTTATGCTATTTGTGGCTATCGTGAAAGGTGATGTTTCTCTGATTTCCCTCTCTGTTTCTTTATCCTTTGTGTATAGGAGGGCTACTGATTTTTTTGAGTTGATTTTGTATCCTGACACTTCACTGAAGGTATTTATCAGCTGTAGAAGTTCTTTAGTAGAGTTTTTGGGTCCCTTATGTACACTATCATATCATCTGCAAATAACGAAAGTTTGACTTCTTCCTTTCCAATTCAAATCCCCAAGATCTCCTTATTCTGTCTCATAGCCATTGCTAGAACTTCAAGCACTATATTAAAGAGATATGGGGAGAGTGGTCAGCCCTGTCTTGTTCCTGATTTTAGTGGTATCGCTTTGAGTTTCTCTCCATTTAATTTGATGGTAGCTGTCGGCTTGCTATATATTGCTTTTATTTTATATAGATATGAACCTTGTATCCCTAATCTCTCCAAGTCCTTTATGATAAAGGGGTGTTGAATTTTGTCAAATGCTTTTTCAGCATCTAATGATATTATCATATGTTTTTTTTTCTTTCAGTTTATTTATATGAGAGGTTCTTCTTTTGTTTATACTGAGGATGAGAACCTGTGGATTCTTTCCAGGCTAATTTGGTTTGATGAACCAAGACCACTGGAAAGATCTCCATTAACAACCAAAATACTTTGTCTAACAAAACTCAGGAAGAAGTTTGGAGAAAACTATGCCCAAATTACCCCCTAAATGACTGTTTATAAATGTTTATTTACATTTAAAGGGGAATATGCTACAGAAATGACTACTTTGCATTGCTATTAATCTTGTTTTATTGATATAAATTTAAGGTCAATTTTGTTATATGTATATTTCTGTTGTTGATTGAGGTATTGTGGTTGTACAACTCATTTAAAAATGTAATGTAGTATTAGAAAATACGGGTTAACAGATAATGGTCTATAATAGCGAAGCTTGTAATCATGTTAGGTAGGTTTTCTAGATGTACAGAGATATATTCAGATAGATAGGTATTCTTCAAACCTTTCAAAGATTAACAGAATATGGCATTTAAAAGCTTTTAAGAACTTAGGACTTTTAATGACAATGAGACACATCTGCTCCTGGTAGTACCAGTCTACTTCAAGAGGATAATGGGCCTCAAAAAGTCTCTTCATGGAGTTTCTTAGCCATTTGGGCAAGAAACTGCTCTTGCCTTGACTGCTTGGTGTTACATTCTATGAACTGGACATGCAAGATCCACAGAGAAATGACTGTTCAACTTGCCTAAAGGTGAGACTGCTGTGGGACAATGGTCTGTACCCTGTCACTTGTATTTTAAATAAACACTGATTGGCCAGTAGCCAGGCAGGAAGTATAGGTGGGGCAACTAGGCAGGAAGTAGAGGTGGGGCAATGAGAATTCTTGGAAGAGGAAAGTTTCAGTCTGCACTCATCACCCAGAAAGAGAGGAAGCCAGACACAGAAAAAGCCAGCTGTGACTGCCTCACTGAAAAGGGTACCAAGCCACATGGGTAACACAGACAAGAATTATGGGCTAACATAAGTTATAAGAGGTAATAAGAAGCCTGAGCTACTAGGCTAATAAGTTTATGATTACTGTAGACATCTGTGTGATTCTTTGGGGCTGAACAGCTTCAGGACTGGATAGATCAGAAAACTCAATCAACATGATACAGTCCTTCAGGATTCCTACTTCATGAAAGAGTCTGCCAGACATTCTGCAGGACACAGAAAAAGTGACTGACAAACTGTCAATATAGGTGGGACTGTCTTTGAAATTCCCTGCTTCATAGAAAAGTCTGCAAGATACTATGGTCCTGTAGGCTGAAGATGGGTGCCCCAGTGTTACAGAAAAACTTTGGGTGACTCTCCAGGCAGCAAGATGTCTCTGTCAATTCTAGAGTTTTGGAAGTTTTTTTACAATGTTCTTCCTGCTTACTTAGGTAATATTATATCCTTCTGGGGTCTTTGATAAAGCTGAAGAACAGAAAGTTGTAATTATAGTTTGCTTTAGTTATAATAAAAGATAATATATATATTATAACTGTAACTCTTGCTTGTTATATGTAAATTTACTATGTTAAAGTTAAAACCTTCCTTTTCATTTAGACAGAAATAAAGAGGTGATGTGCGATTCCTCTCTGTATTTTGTGAATATCATTGGTTAATCCATAAAGCCTACAGTAGGATATAATTGAGTAAAGTGGGAATTCCAAGCAAGTGGAGGAATGAAGGTGGAGTCAGTGAGAAGCCATTGTAGCTACTGAACAAGAAAGATGCCCAGGAATCTTACTCATAACCCATGAGTCTCCTGGTATACTACAAAATAATGGAAATGGGTTAATTTAAAATGTAAGAGTTAGTTAACAAAAAGCCTAAGCTAATAGGTGAAGCAGGGTTTTAGTTAATACAGTTTCTTTGTGATTATTTCAAGTATGGATGGCCAGGAATGAATGAGTAGGCTCTGCCTACATTCAGTAGTATCTAACAACACAGGGTATCTCTCTTCTAATTTATTCTTAATTGTATTTTTATTTGCAAGAATGGTCCTGTGTGCCTTTTACATATACTTTTTTATTAACTTTTGTTTTTGCATCCTTATTCATTCTACTCTCAACCTTAAATAGAGCAGGCATTACTTCCTGCAGTAGACAGATGAAGCAATGAACTCAATGGCAATTCCGGCCATTTTTTTCAGAATTTTGTTGTTGCTGCTCTTTGTTTGTTTGTTTTGTACCATACATGTCCTTTGCACAAGGATCATGGTTTCCATTTTTGTGTTTTTATGGGATTGCTGTGTGTTCAAACATGTGTCTCCATGTTTGTGTGTTTGTACTTCTTCTTAGTTCTCTTTCTTGTTTAGCCTGTTTTTGTCCTATGCTGGTTTGTTATTATTTTATTTCATTCTATTATTCTTATTATTTTTATACCCATTCATATTATAATGAAAGTGAGAAAGAAAGTTTATGATGTGGATGGGTCGAGAAGTGATGAGGATCTGGGATGAGTTGGGGAAAGGGAAATCACAATCAGAATATATTGATAGAAAAAAATCTATTTTCAATTAAAAGGAAATTCTATTATCAGTGTAAGTGTTAAATATTAATATTTATGTCGTAAAATATTATTTTACTCTAATATTTATAAGAATAATTGAGTAACATATTCATGGCATATGCATGTGTATGAAATCTGCATTATTATTAAATATACTAATTACAACTCTGTTTATATCATGAAAATATGCAACAAAATGGATTCTTGTGTCTGTTTTCTTCCTCCTCCATTTTGTTGCATAAAAAGTCTTTTTTTAGAAGTTCTTGGGAGAAGGCTCAGAAGTGTGCTTTGTGTTCCAGCAGAAGATGTAAGTTCAGTTCTTAGCTACCACATCCAATGGTTCACAGGACATGTAGCTCCAGTTCTAGTAGACCCAGTACCCTCTTGTCTCTGTGGCCAGCTGTACATTCACATATACACACACATACACACACACAAACACACACAAACACACTCATAAATAAATAAAAATGAAAGTCTTATCAGATGTATTTTTAAGGTAACTTGACATTATGACAATTTAACTGAACACTATCAGCAATTTTTACCTAAACTTTGTACTTTCATCCAGCTGTATTTTGACTGGGTTAACAATATCAACATGGTTTCCTGTCTTTTGTATCCAAAATTGTGTGCCTTTAGAAATAGAGTATTCTAGTCTATTTGTCATGGGCAACCAAGAGGAATGACAGAAGGTTTTCTTCTGGAGCAATTAGGATCCTTCCTGGCCAACCTCTCATGTGTAGGTATCCCATATTTGGAATGGAATTTTTGTTTAATAACCAATGCCTTTAATACCACCAATATCTAACAACACAGGGTATCTCCTTTCTAATTTATTCTTAATTGTATTTTTATCTGTGAGAATACTCCTGTGTTGCTTTTACATATACTTTTTGGTTAAATTTTCTTTTTGCACCCTTATTCATTCTACTGTCAACCTTAAATAGAGCAGTCTGGTTTTTCAATGGTTTAAATAGAGAGTTCAAAGAATCAAGGTTGCTTATGGTACTGAGAATATATGATGACTGAATACTGAGCCCTGAGCAACGTGTTTGCACCACCCCTTATAAGGTACACTCAACTCCAAAAAGATTATAAGAATCAGAAGTCAAGAAGGGCTGTGAATGTCATAGTAGAATTTCCTGTTATGGTAAAAATAAAATGGTGCTGTTCCCCAAGTGGCTGCTGTGGGTAGCAGGTTCTGAGACCATGGTGGGTCATGAAGGCAATCAATCCCAGGCAGGGAGCCCCTGAGTGGCCTGCAAGCCATGAAGGCCAGCAGGTCCTAGGCAGGAAACCTAGGCAGGGTGAGAGACCTTGGCAGGGCAGCCAGTCCTGGTGGGTGAGAGGACAAGCCGGATAGGCACAGCATGCAGAATGAGATTGGATAGTTATTTAGTCAGTTATGAAAGGGAAAGGGGGTAAGGGGAGGAAAAGTAACAGCAGAGAGAGGCAGAGAGAAAGTGAAACAGAGGGGAGAGGAAAAATGGGGAGAAGTGGGGAGAAGGGAGAGAAGCAGAGCTGCCTCTGGAAAAGAGACAGAAAAGGAAGGGAAAAGCTGGAAGCAGAAGGAAGATCTGCCTGCCTCAGCAATAGATGGGGGAGGGACTGAGTGGGGTTTGTCTTTTAAAGGGACAGGACAGACCATTACATTCCCATCCTGTTTTTTATAATAAAAAGGTGGAATGTTAGGCACAACAGGGTAAAGAAATTGGAACAGCAGATTCTCAAGACTGTTTTCTGCTTTTTTGTGGGTGACATTTTTGGGGGGAACCCGAGAAAGCTGGGTGCCAGTCATATCCTGGGGTAGCTGGTCTCTTTTCTCCTGTCCAGTGTTTGTGGTATGGGAATGTCTGGTGTCTCTTACACCTATTTAAAGGTATTTGCAGAACAGAGGACAAAGTTAAGTTTAGGGAAAAAAAAATTAGAACCAGGGAATTGAGAGGTGTGTATCTGACCTGTTTAAGGTTGATCTTTCAATTCAGCTCTCTGTAACTCACAAGAATTCTTTGGGTTTGTGAATACATAAGTTTTAGACATAAAGAGTAGCATGTTTATGTCAGAATGACTGCGACAGATGATTTTTTACACAATGAAAAGTAATTTTTAAGACTATGAAAAGCAGCATGTTAACTTGTATTTGTCCTCACACCTTTATAACTTGCAGGTACATGCCTTAATAACTTGAATTTGTATTTTGCTGAAATGTGTTTGGTGAGGTTGTCCTTTTAAACTGACAAAACCTCTCAGCTGTCAAACTGCATCAGAGATCTTCGAGAAGAATAAAATGTTACTTGAGTTATTGATTAAAAAACAACAGAGAACTTACTTGGTTGGGACCTAGACCTACTCTTCAGGGTCCTCCATGGTTGCTGAGGGTTGTATTTTTCTTTTGCTGTTTAGTGCAGGGCCTGTCAGACTCCAGAAAATCCTGTAGACTAAGAAATCTATAGGAAGACAAGCCAATCTTGATCTGAGCAGATAAGTTGTAGATTCCAGTGATTCTGTCCACTGTCTGGTGATCTACAGTTTAGATGGAAGGCAGTTTTGCACAGTGGTTAGTGCTGGCAGTTGAAATGAAGTGTGGAAGGATGTTGCTTTGTGCCCATTTGTCTTCTGTCTTCTTTGGAAGACATAGAGTGCTGCTGCTAGGAGACAACTGCCTCTTTTTGTTATGAAATTTTTTAATAAATAAATTTAAATATTCCATATTCCCCAGATCTCTGAGAAGTTGAGGGCTGTTTATCAGGTGTAACTACAGTGTAGAATCTGCCTGGAGAGCTGGGTCCAAGCTCGACTGTCCTGGCTCTCAACTTAACAGGTAAGATTTATACTCATAAAAAGAAAGAAAGAAGAAAATCTGCTTGCAATAGAAGGTTAACGGCAGAACTGACAATACGAGAGAATAGCTTAATATATTTTAAATTATGGTTGGACTAAATATAACATATTTTTGTAACAATCTTAAAAGGACATACCAATTTAAAACATGAAATTTATTGCTTTTTTAGTCTGGAATAAGATACAATGAACAGACAATTATAACATTTAGTGTTAAACATAGCTGCATACAAGTTACATGTAAACACACACACACACATATACTCACACACAGTGATCAGGAATTGAGTGAAGTGGATGCTCTTGGTGGGCCCTATCAAAGCGTGCCACTGCACAAAACACACATGCAACAGTCAGTACTGGGGAACCAGACAAGGACTACTTCAGTAAAGATGACGGGACATGGTCACCTGACCTGGCTCTTAGTTAAGATGGCGGTGAAGTCACCTACCTCAGTTAAGATGGCAGCAGTCACATGTTGTATGGAGAAGACATGTTTTATTGAGCCATGAGAATTTTAAACATAATAATAAGAGACCTAGAGGCATGATTCACCCTGCTGTCAAGCTGCCATAACAGAAGCCATCGTGGGGAGCAAAGGTTGGAATTGAAACAGCCACCTCATGGATCCGACCAATCTTGTTGGTTTTACAGGCAGTTGGCTAATAGTTTGAGGGTTTATACCATAGCTGAAAATGAGAAAACCCACAAAAACATCACAAGGTCTATAGAAAAGCATCCTTTCCCTATAGGAGGGGTGTGAAACAGCAGTGAACACCACAGAGCCTGTAGCTGAGTGGCCTCTCCCTATAGGTGGGTGTAAAAGCCTGACTGGCTCCATTCCATGTGACTCAGAAGCCAGAGAGGCTGCTCCGAGCAGTCTCTTACAGTGGGGACCACTTTTAGTGGTCCAAAAGAAAAGAAAAGAAAAAGAAAGAAGAAAAAATCATTTGGGGTACCCAGGACCCCAAATTGAATGGACCACACAGCATGTGCAGTGCTAGCATGGGAGAACCAATCCTGGGTTGTCCTGTTATACATTTTTAGATATGGAAAGCAATCAGAGTTGAATGTTAGCCAAAGGCTCCATAGCCATGAAGTCCATGGTTGGGGGCTGAAAGGAGAAAGCTCACCACCGAAGCTGCTGGTGTGTGTAGAGGCCAGCGTTCAGGCAGATAGAATGCAGGGCTGTTGTAAAGAAACCTGGTTCCCAAGCCCAGCATTCCATGTGTCCTCAGCAAGCCTGTATGCAGGCAGGAGGGAACATGGAGAGCCTGGCTGAGTCACAAGCACCAATGTTATGCTGAAAATAAAATGGCACTGTTACCCCCAAGTGGCTGCTGTGGGCAGTGGGTCCCAAGACCATGGTGGGCCATGAAGGCAGCCAGTCCCAGGCAAGGAGCCTCAAAGTGGCCCGTGGGCCATGAGGGCTAGCAGGTCCTAAGCAGGGAGCATAGGTAGGGTGAGAGACCTTGGCGGGGCAGCCAGTCCCATGAGGAGTGACAGGTGAGAGAAGAAGAGGGATAGGCATGCCATGCAGAGTGAGGTTAGATATTTATTTAGTGGGTTATGGAAGGGAAATGGGGAAATGGGAGAAGGGGAGAAGGGGAAAGAGGAGAGAGAGACAGAGACACACATACACAGAGAGAGAGAGGTTGGAGAGGGAAGATGGGGAGAAGTGTGAAGAAGGGAGAGAGGCAGAAGCTGCCTCTTCAGGAGAGAGACTGAAGAGGGAGGGACTCAGGGTGGAAGCAGAAGGAAGATCTGCCTGCCTCGGCAGTGAACAGTGGAGGGAGTGGGCAGGGCTTGTCTCTTAAAGGGACAGGACAGACCATTACAATTCCTAGAAACTTAAAGCCTGTGAATGCATTACACACTCAAAAATAAAATAACACTTTAGAGTAAAATTCTGAGTCATAACTGTATGAGTGTGTGTACATGTGCTTGTATGTGAAAAAAAGATAGAAAATTGAACATCCTATCCTACCTTCAAAATTGACAGTTTTGTGATCTTTAAAATCATGTAGTATAATGAGATCAAAGATGCAACTAGACAAGAATTAGATGAGGCTATTTCTGTGGGAATAACAAGGTGCTACTCAAATATGGTGAGAGGATGAATGGATGTTTTCATTGTCTCAGCTATGGTGATTGTTACCCAGGAATATAGAACTGTGAAAACACATGAGTATGCATTTTATTGATTATCAATAAAGATAATTATCATTAAAGTCCATTTGGACATCATAGATACATAAATTCACTTCAATTTCAATTATCAATTGACTTTTTGGTGATTTTCTCAGATTAAAATATATTTCATTTTTAGTACAATCATAAAGTTTACATTCTCACTTTTCCCTTAAGTTCAGATGTCAATGACAAAGAAATTGTTTGAGAAAAAAATGTATTAGTGCTTCAATCCACCAACTGAGTCACAGCAATATAGTAGTCAGTGTGGCAAGAGATTAAAGACACTGTTGAAAGTTCAATTCTCCTGCAATTGCATCTATGATTTAATCTGAGACTCATAATTAAAATTTCTTTAAGTTGTTTTCTGCATGGGTTTTTGAAAATACAAGGTGGTCCAGTTGTCAAGATCTATGCAGCAATTCTATCATGGCAAATCTTCTTTATCATCATCATAATAGAAATCAACATCTGCTTTATAACGTCTATGATGTTGTATATGGGACACCCAATCAAAAATTACTAGCCTAGTTAATAAGATGTGCATTGTGTCAGGATACAATAATAATATTTTTATATTAATATTTTATGCATTAGAATGAAAATTCTAGTTTTCAGGTTTGGGCTCTAAGATGACACAAAAAAAGAAACAATAGTAGTGCCAAAAAGGATCTGTAGGTGAAGGTGACTTGGGCGTGCAGATCCACCTGACTGAAGAGGAAAATAGTGCTTCATGCTATCTTTCACCTTTTGCTGCTGCTCTCACGTCCACTCATTCATAAACAACACGAGCAGAATAAATGCATGTAACAAAGCTTAAAACATAAAATAGATAGGAATCTATCTCCTCATATATGTGGAGAACTGTTCAAACTACCAATAATTGCAACTAACAGACTTTAAAAGGAGATAGAAGTCAAACTACCTATAATTGCAACTAACACACTTTAAAAGGAGATAGAAGTTGAATAAATATTTATCTGAAGGAATTTTACTCATATGACACACATCCCTGAAAAATAAATTCAGTGTGATTAGACATCAGGGACAAGCAAACCAACATCACAGAAGGTACCACCTCATGTCTAAGTGATTATGCAGGCAATGGGCTGGGTCTGTAGCTAGGATATTACATGGCTATGACAAAACAAAAATGGTGAGTTCATGACAAAGCAGAGCAAACAAAACTGCCTCAGTTTGTTGGTAAAAATGGAAAATGTTATATCAACTTTAGAGATGACATTGTGGTTTATCTTTAGAAGAGTCAACCAGAAATTATCAAATGGCCTAGCAATTCCAGTCACAGGTATACGGTTAAGATAACTGATAGTATATGCACAGATACAAACTGTCATTAATGCATATATTATTAATAAGCATGAAGAATGGGCAGACCACTAAAAGTCTATTACAAAGTTATTATGAGGCAGCCTCACAACAACTGTTATTCAATCATAGAAAAGTCTACATGATTATGGCTTGATAAACTTATGGTAAGGAATC
>PVIU01034446.1:0-11335 GCA_004026605.1 Ondatra zibethicus | reverse complement strand
TATGTAATGCTCCTAGAGAAATATTAAAAATAACAAATCTATTAAAGTGAAATACATGTATTATAAGTAATTCAATGATTTCAACATAAATATTTTTAAAAATATATAGCAGTAGCAACATAACATTACATAGGAAGTGTTCCCCATGTGCAACTTTCCAGCATGTTTAAAATATACTAGAGTTTTCACAAGAAGAAACATATCTAAAAACATCCTAAATATTTTTCATAATCTCCGGAGAAAGTAATATGTCATAATATTAGAGAAAACCTGATTCAATAAAGTAAATATTGGCATATAATCACGGCCCATTAAATCAGAAAATGAGGAAGCTTTCTATATTTTTATAAAAAAAAGTATATAAAAGTATAGAAACATTGCTGTGAAGAAGTAATAGACACACATTCCTAGAATCTTCCCTTAGATTGGCAGATGTTAACCAAAGAGGAATTCTGGAAATTCTTTGAAGCACAAAACTTCACATGGGTAAATTCCTTACCAGCCGCCTGAGCTTGTCATAGTTTCCTGGCTTATGTTAAATAACAAAGGAATCTGAAGGAGAATTTTCTGTTGAACAGACAACAGGAAACTATTGCTACTCTTTTTTATTGATTTATTGAGTTCTACATTTTTCTCTGCTTAAATTAATAACTATTGCTACTCGTATTCCTTCTAGCTCAAGGTAAATGGTAGAAATAGTTATTAATTTAAGATTGATAAAGGTAAATTTTGTGTTCTAAAAACATGTAATAAGGTGTTTCAATATAAGAACTGGTGTATCTTGATGACAGACCAGCAATATGAAAAGCATATAATGTTCTATCCAAGGCAGATTTTAGAGGAGAAATGAAACCCAACTCTCGAAAGGTTATAGAAAGTTCCTGAGAACTTGGAGCTGTGGGAAGGATGGTGAGAAAGTGGATATGGATCTCATGCAGTCAAACAGAAAAGTACAAAGTTTGAGATGTATCTGAGCCAGCTGCAGGTGAAGCTGCCAAGGGCTATCTTTGGAAAGGGACATTATTGACATTTCTTATGAGGCACAGATGGTTAAGAAGGAGGAAAGCACACTTGTCCTTGCTATTCCTGGTCTTTGAACTGAGCCATAAAGATGAACGATCTCAAAAGAGGGTAGTCCTGGACTCCAGCAGTCAGCAAGAAAGTTAGAAACAGCAGGACCAGCAAACCTTCTCATCAAAGATATTAATAGAAATATTCCAAAACTAAATAATTCTTAAAAACAAAACAAAAGTAGCAACTATGAAAATTGGCCAGTTTAGATAAGCATAAGGAAAAGAGATTAGATAATCAGGTTTCTAATGAAACCAAAAGTCTTGATGAATTTGAATTTAACCTATATAAATCAGATCATTTTAAGATTTTTCTAGTTTTTGTATGATTTAAATGATCAAAATTCCTTTACAATACATAATAATGAATATAAAACTATACAACCTACAAGAGTTATGACATAATATCAGTCAATGATCCACTGAGTAAATACTAAAGGGGCAACTAGAATAAATATAGAGTTTCATTTTAACTCTATCCTACCAATCAGGCCTGTTCACCTGCCATATGTCTATGGAAGAGAAAGACAGGAGGAGGATATTTTTCAAATACTGTGTTCAAAATGCTATATATTGTATCAAGCTTATATAAATATTTAAGTTCTTTCTCCAGATAAGGTAAATTCTGTCAACTCTATCATAAACAATTATCAAACTACTTTTTAAAATTAACCTTGATAGCAGATGTTTATTATGAGTTGAGCAACATGTAACACGCACACTATTTATTCATCAGCTCAGAAATTAAGCTACATAAGTCTTATTTTACACTCCCAGGACCAGATGAATTCTTTGTACTTTGGTGATAATCATGAAATCTTGGGCATTTGATCTTGTTGAAAATCTATACAGCCGATTGGTGTGATGTCTCTGTGGATAAAAGAACTTGTAGTCCAAGCCTAAGGAGTCAATTTTATCCATAGAACCTATATAAATGTACAGGTGTGTAGCCAGGCATCTGTATCACCAAGTTTCCACAAGCAAATGAAACACAGAGATATAAGAATGCCTAGAAGTTCCAGGCTAGCTAGCCTGGTGTATACACAGTAAAACAAAAGAAATCTTTTCTCAAACATGGAGAAACAGGAGAACCAGAACAGGAGGCTGTCCTCTGACCTCAGTATGAGTGTCATGTTACGTGTACAACAATACATACTCACAAATGTAAATATACACAGGAAGAGAGAGAGGAGGAGGAGAGTAACAGCGTTCAGGAGAGGAGTCTTAGGGATTGCTTCTCTTCCACCACCTTTTGGGATATAAGAACTAACTTCATGTGGCTAGGCCTACTAGTAAGCACCTAAACTTAGAAAATTCCTCATCAGTCCAAAATTTTACTTCTTTATTTTTATTTATTGTATATGTGATATTTCCTTTATTTTACTATATCATAAAATCAGTGTTATTCCTAAGATCAAGCAGGTATTTTAAAAGGTTACATTTAGCAAGACTAGATTTTAGTTAGACAATGAAGTATGCCCTTTCTTGAAGATGCCACTACACACTCCCTTCTACATATCAGATGTAAATTAATACCTGAAACATTTATAAATATCCGTGCCTTCTATGTATGGCAACATATTTTGCTTTTTTTCACTCCATGATTGCATTATTAATTTTCTCTTGTCACTTCCAGTGTCAATAGTTTCAATGAAACAAGCCCAAGAATGGAGTTTGCTATAAAAGTGGACTTTAGTCCACTAAAAAGGACTGTGTAAAAACAAATGATTGCATATAGACATCAGTACATTAAACCAGGTTTTTATACAAACATATGCCAGCTGTCAGCAACTAAAGCTCTTTATTGAATTTTGTGAGCAGAACAGCTTATATGTGCCCAACAAATACAATATTACACATTAGATAGATTATTGCCATACTGCAATGGAAACAATTTGAATCTTCGTGTGTGTGTGTAGTCAGATTCTTTTTGTATATTTCTTTTGTTTATAGTCAGAAAAGTCTATTTCAGGGTGTTTGTAATAGAATAAAAATTCTTAGTAGAGATAAAAGTATGTTTGTTTGTACTGAAGATAAAAAAGTTTTAAATAAAAGAAAAAGAAAGAAATATCCAAAATATCTATCACTGGCTGTCAGGTAAAAGGTATATGTGACACACTGGCAGAATGGACTTACAGGATCATGGAAATGGACTCGTGCTACCAATGATTAGTTTCAATTTATGTTCTGTATGTTCTAGAAGATGGATGTCTTATTGTGGTCCATGAAAAAAGCATAAACACTGAATCATGGTCCTTAAAGCAGCCAGATGGTACAATTGAGGAAGGTGTGCAAATCTAGGAACAGGGTGTATTGCTGTTTTTTTTTTTTTTGTTGTTATTGTTAAATCCCCTTTTAATAGCTTAAAGTTAATAGAGACTTTAGTTTTTACCTGGTATGTGTTAGTAAAATGGCATCATGTTCTTTGAAGCCTATCTGGTCACAGTCTGTTTCCAGACACCACAGTATGCCTGCTCCAAAAGAAGAGCTGACTTGGAACACGTAATTCCCTGTCTCTCCTTGATCCATTGGACAGGGAGATTAGTATGTTGTGGCAGACAGCAATTCTCTCAATAGGTAGAAGTACAGATTCTGAAAATTCTTTCTAATTAAGAAGAAAAGAAACTACAGAGACAAGAAAAGTTTCTACTTGAAGACACTAGATAAAATATTTTTAACTGGCTTTAAAGATGGATCTGTAAGTTTGTAAGAAAGTAAGTGAAGTCAGCAGGGTCCAAAGACAGCCAGGGCAGAATGTTACAAACAAACTCCTTGCAAGACTGAAAGTGTCCCGAGGCTCATAGCAGCATTTTTATGTTGAGTCTTGCATGCAAAGTGATAAATGCAAAGCTGCTGTGATGAAGAAGATATATTTTCTTTCAACCCTTTAGAAAGGCAGTGCTGGTGTTTGCACACTTTGTTCCCAGACATTTTCTATCTCAGAACTGGCTTATACCATAGGGATTGGACTTCTATCTGAATAAGTTAAAATAGGCATTCCTCCTTATTCAACATGATGTAAAGATTCTTTTGATAGTGGGACACAGCTATGCCATTTGAATAGAGAAAGGCAAGAGTTTTGATTTCTTATAGCTCTAAAAGAATTAAGGTCACATAGAAAGGCTGGAATGGAGACAGTGTAAACTTACAGGTATAAGAGACATCTGTGACAAGAAAGATAAATAGACCTAGTTTTTGTAGGCTTTGTTTGGACTAGCTAACTTTCACAAATTTTTAAAAATTTTTGAAACTCTAGTTTTGTGGTATCTAGCCCTTGGATGGCTGGTGCATATTGTCTTGGAGTAACAAGTCCCCCCAAAGTAGAGGTAGTATATGGGTTGTTTAAATTAATTATTTACTGATTCTGTAATAATGATGCTACAGATGTGGTCCATGCCCTTGTGTATGCTAAACAAGTATGTTACTAGTGATTTATGCCCCCAGTGAGAAAACTGTATTTCTTCACATAATCAAGAAAGGTAATAGATAAGCATTTAGGTAGAATTCAGTACCAGGAAAAGACACTATTAAGAACTCTGTCTGCCTGCCATATACTAAATACAGGCATACACAAAGCTATACTATCCAAACAACATAAGATGAAAGTGAATAGATGACAGAAATAAGCAATTTGGGAAGTATATACACGTAACTTCAGAATGAAGACTTCTCTTTTGGCCATACTCGAAAATTTGGGTAAATGTTTACTGAGTGTGCAGAGCTCCAGTATCACAGGCAAGACTTGTGTTCACAGGTATAGGGAAGAAGTCTAGAAGTCAGACTGTAGGAGCCTCTGATTATGGGTGAGAAATATTTTAGGACATTATACGAGTCTGTCTCTGCAAGCTCACTTTCTACAGCCTAGCTGCCCAAAGTGCCCTCACCAATCCTCTGCCTCCAAGCTATTTAAAATTGCCACAATTGTGATGAAACCAGTCACATAAACCCATGGAATCTTCCTACGCACGATTTTACAAGGACTGACCTTGTTTGTTAGCTTTCCTTCTAGAACTCTGAACTTAACTGAGCATGGACGATATTATGCATGTTAAAATGAATGTGCTTAGGATGTACCCAACTAGAAGTAACTCCCTTATATGAATATATATGGGATTTAGTGATTAATTCTCAAGCCATTCTTTGTTCAGGGGAGGCACTGCATTTTTAGAACTATAGCCTGTTCTCTTTCTGTTTCTTTCTGTCTCTGTCTGTCTGTCTCTCCCTCAAACTTCAAATAAGAAATGTCTCCAAAATACTGAGGTATTTGAAGACGAAATTAGTGTTTAAGGAGGTGTCCCAGAATTACCGGAGGAAATGGCACATCACTGAGGACAAGCTTTAAGAGTTCACTTCCCTGTTTGATATCTTGTCTTCTATCTCTTTCTTGTTTTCAGCTGAAGATATTTCTCTGTCATCATCTTGCTCTGGCTACTAGCTTCCACACTTCCCTCATCTTTATGAACCCCTCTCCTCTGGACTGTAAACCAAAATGTAATCTTTTCTCTAAATTTCTTTAGATCATGATATTTATAGCAGACACAGGGAAGTAACTATTTTGCTCCTCTACCTGAAAGCAGTGAAAAATTCTTCTTCACTTTTTCCTGTCTTGGCAGTGCCTCTTTCATACATTTTATTGACTCCAAAATATATTGGAGCCAATCATTTAAAGAGAGAAAATGTTTACTTAGACTTACCATTGAGAAGTTTGTGGCCATGTCCTGTAGATGCCTTTATGTCAGTAGAGTGAATCATTATAGCATGGTAGAGTAAAATTTCAGTCAATTACCGGACCACAGCTGTGGTTTGTTTGCTCGTTTTTGTTTCACTTTTAAAAATTTCTAAGATTATAATTTAATTTACAAATTTCTCTATTCCCTTCCCTCCCTCAAACTTTACCCTTTTCACCTTCCCATTCTCCTTCACAATCATGGCTGCTTTGTTTGGTAATAGTTATCACATGCATATATATGTATGTATATACATTTATGTTCCTAAATATAACTTGTTTAGTTCTTTTAATCCTACCTGCATGTATGTTTTCAAATTTGACCATTTGGCACCAGACAATACATTAGTGTTCTCTTCCTGGGAGCTTTGCTCCACAAGATCAAACCCTTGGTTACTGAGTCATTCTTACTGAGGCCAAGAACAACTGTCTGCATAAGTCATAGCCTCTAGAGAGGAATATACTCCTAATACTCTCATAAAAGGAAATAATATTAAACCAACTCCTAACAATTTATTGTTATAGCCATAGATTAGTGTAACTCTCAAACCATAGCAGACAAACTTCTATTAACAGGAGTTGGTTATTAATATAGAAACCCATAACGGGTAAAATATAGATAATAAGAGACATTGGAGTGTTCTTTCTTAAAGAGGATATATATACCACATTCCCTTTTCCCAAACCTCAAAAATCATGTAGAAAAATTTTTGATAATATTTTAAAAGAAGCGGTAAACACAGGGCTTTGTACAAGGTTAGGAAGTACTTTGTTTTCAAGTTAAACCACAAGACTAAAAAATTATTCATTCATATATCACATTTGTAAGACAAGGACTTAAAAATTAATATTATAATAAATAAAAGAATTAGAAGTACTTATAAAATTAATCATATGGAGAATTGCAAGAGAAAGTTGAATTGATAGGAAAGATGGAATGTAAAACAAAACTTAAATAATTTTCTGGAAATACATATAACAGACTTATCACTTTAGTAGACAGGAAAAATGACCTCAAGTTAGATAAAAGAATATACAGAAAGTGAAATAAAAGTCACAACACATTGAAAGAAAGGGTAGAGTATATTATGTAAATAGACTTAATATTTCTGAAGTTGCATTCCAGAACAGTGCAAGGGTTATCAGACAGATTAACATATTTGATGTAAACACATAATGCCTGAGCAGCTCCCAACTTGTACAAAAAAAAAAAAACACTCATGTGGGGTTCTCCTCTGTATGCTGTGATTGTTGAATAAAAAAACTACCTTGGCCTGTTGATAGGGCAGAACTTAGGTAGGTGGGGAAAACTAAACAACATGCTGAGAGAAAGGAGGTGGAGTCAGGGAGAAGCCATGTAGCCCTGCCGGAGACAGAGGCTGGAACTTTAGCTGGTAAGCCACAGCAATGTGGTTATGCACAGATTAATAGAAATGGGTTAAATTAACATGTAAGAGTTAGCCAATAAGATGCTAGAGCTAATGGGACAAGTGGTAATTTAATTAATACAGTTTCTGTGTGATTATTTTGGGGCTAAGCAGCTGGGAACAATACAAGCTGCCTCCTCCGACAAAACACATTGTACAACAGCTATGAGAAACGTGAAGAAAACCAAACTGAATAGATACAAACAGATAAGTAAATGAAACTCCACACACTATCACCAAACTGTCAAAAATCAAGAAAAAAGAGGCAGGGAAAAATGCAAATAAAAAAAGCAGCAACAAATAAAATGACATTGCCAAAAGTGTATTTGGACAGCAGGACTTGTAGCCAACATTCCATAAGAAATCTGAATTAGTTTTTTAAAATTTCTAAAGCCACAAATATTTAGGTTTAGACTATGCAAAGTAATTTCAGAAGTACTGACAGATGAGAAGATGTTATAAGATAAATATTCCAGGTAAAGAAAAGAAATCAGAGAAGGAAATATGCACTTGTTTAAGAGAAAACATAAAATGTATAAAAAAAACCAAAAGATGTATAAATATGTCAGAGAATAAAACAAAGAATAAATATGTCAAAGAAAAATAACAATTACCGTTTAATGTATAATATAAACAGAAGTGAAATTTTGACTATTGTAAAATGAGGACATAAGACCATAATAAAGTGTATCCATTCAGAGTTGGAGTGACATTAGTTGTAGTACACTATGAAATATGTAGTGTGTTACCCTATGAAATACTTACTATTATAACAAATACATGTCATAATACAATATTAATCATTAAAACATACATGGAGGATATATAGCTAGATATTAACAAAGGAGATAATGTTGCTTCAAATTCTAATAAGTTAATCATAAAAAAGACAGACAAATATTTGAGTAACAGATGGCCAAAAAAATAACAGCTAATACTAATATGATAAAGTTCAACTATGTCAGTAAATCCTCTAAGTTATTGATAAATAATATTAAAACTGAAGATTATTATATAAGGTCTTTAAAGGCTACTTAAAAAGAAAACATTAAACAGAAGGATGGGCCAATATTATGAAAGATAGCATCTATAATTCTATGATTCAAAATAAATTCCAAATGAAGGTGATTGGCATGACTATAAAAATAGACATTTAAAATCTTAATATATATTTCTAAAATAGAAGGTAGAGAATAATACTTCAAAATTGTGATAGGAACTTCAACTGATGACATTACAGTATTAAGTGATCACTGATAACTCAGATTACCTAACCTATCAATCACCTTACAACATTCTAGCTTATCTTGTATTATATTTTGCTCAGAATATTCCCAAAATACTTCTACTAGGAAAATTTCTCCAATATAATATTGCTTCAAAACAATTGTAGACTCCATATAAATATATCGACAAAGATCCCATACTCATGGACTCTAATAATCAATTATCTTCATAGAAATGCATAAGAGGACTATGTTGGAACACAATTTATCAATGCAAAGATTTCTGAGACATTGTGAGAAAATGTCAAATAAAAAAGACTAGAGTCTTGTAACCACTGCTATTCCATAATTGTTCTTAAAATGTGCTTCCATGCTTATCCCAGGTATAAAAATAGGAATGTGTTTTACTTATAACATCCATCATCTTACCCATTATAGATCAAAATGGTGTTTCCAAGTAGAGTTGTTTGTGCTACTGTATACAGTGTAAATTCATCTGATGTTGCCCTTGTTACTGTATACAACTTGAATTCAAGTGAATTTTGCTCATATAATCTTGGTTAACATTCAGAATGGTCTCAGAATATAAATTGTCTGATACCCCAAATAATGTTGATTCTTGCATGACACTTTAATCTGTCTCATTTTTTTAGAGCCACTCTCCCTGGTTCAAGTAAACCCCAACAGCTACAAGAAGACCACTACCACAATTTGTGTCAAATTTAAAGCAAGATTGACTTTTATTGGAGTGCAAGCAGTAGCTGGCCAGCAACTACCACCTAAGTCAGGTTAAAGAAAGCAATCCATATCTATCTCTTTGGCCCATGTTAAGGAGTAAAATCACAAGTAGTTTTACAGAAGGAAGAGAAGGGCAATAAAGAAATACAAAAACAACTTAAAACCATCATCACATGGTCACCCACCATGGGATTAGAGAGAGGTTGGGGAAGGCAAGGGTATTCTGAAAAACAAATCAAGGTCATTTTTGGGGGAAGGTAAATTCTAGAAAACAGATAGCAAACTCAGCACTCACAGTAAAAAGAAACTTATTTTAAAAAATAAAGCATAATGACTCCTGCCTTTAAAATGGAATCAGGCAGGTTTCTTATTCACACCACTAAATGGAGCAGTCACAGTGAGTAAGTCTAACTGGAGAAAAATATCATTCTATAAAAATGTAAGATGTAAAAATTTGATGTTATTTCCACTGAATAAATTTTATGAATTACACTGCAAAATTAAATAGTTCTTATGCAGTATTTTGGCTTAGTGTGATAATATTTAAAATTTAAATTTTTGATACAATACATCAATTATAAAAAAGAAAAACACGTAATTATTTTGCCATTATGGGAAAACATCTTAATTCACATCAACATGGTTTAAATTAAAAAACTTATAATTAAAGGTTTATTAAAATGTATTAGTAATAATAATGAAATAAACACAAGAAATTAAGCAGAAGAATAATCTCTTTTGTCTTTTATGACATCCTTGTTATCTCAACTCTACCTATATTTTATTTCAGGCTTAATGATCAATGATGAAGAATTTTAGGGATTTAAAAAAAAAGAGATTAGCCTATTCCTTTTTTCAAGGAAAAATAAATTAACTTTAGAAACAATCAGAAAAAAACTAGAGCTTAAATTTTAAAAATCATTGCACATTGAATAAAGCTAGTCACAAACATCATACAATTTAACAGTACTTGTTACATTGTGGAGCCATTTTTCCTTATACTTGTTTAATACCAAGAAACTCTAAAGGAGGGATGTGAGATTCAGGAACTTCTGGGAGGTTCCTTAAGATATAGGAAGTAAAGAATTTAGGAATCTCAGGATGTTCCTACAACTGACCATAACCATAAGGCTCCTCCCATACTAACCTCTACAAAATCTCATCTGTCTACAAGTTTCAGTTTTGGTGGTATGACTACTTTGACCTTATTTTCATTTCCTATCTGGCGTAAAATAAATGTTTGTTCAGTTCTGTACAGAAGGAACAGTGCTGCACAAGAGTTGACAACAATAAAACTATTAATGATAATATAAATGGGAATAAAAATATTTGGAATTTAAAATTTAAAGCAATCAATAATTAAAGGAAATTTAAATTTACTTAATTGAAATTATATGAAGCTACCTGAATAAA
Organism: Ondatra zibethicus; assembly: GCA_004026605.1. Taxonomy (NCBI): domain Eukaryota; kingdom Metazoa; phylum Chordata; class Mammalia; order Rodentia; family Cricetidae; genus Ondatra; species Ondatra zibethicus. Next base: position 735 of record PVIU01034446.1, on the reverse strand, counting down.
AAATCTTCTAAATATTTAAAACTATATCTATATTATTAGATGGATGATAGAGGTAGAAAGATGACAGATAATTGATAGATGAAATCTGAATGATGGGAAAACAATTTTCTTTTCTTTTTTTCTTTCTGTGTTTTGTTTTCTGTTTTTCGAAACAGGGTTTCTCTGTGGCTTTGGAGACTGTCCAGGAACTAGCTCTTGTAGACCAGGCTGGCCTCAAACTCACAGAGATCCACCTGCCTCTGCCTCCCGAGTGCTGGGATTAAAGGTGTGTGCTACCACCACCTGGAGAAAAACATTTTCATTTAAAATACATTAATTACCTTCAAATATTTTTAAATATTTCTTTTATAATTATGTATTTCTGTGTGGGTGTGCAAATGTGTAAGTTCAGTTGCATTCAGAGTTCAGATGAGAGTGTTGGAACCCCTAGAACTTGAATTAGAGGTAGATTATGAGCTGCCTGACATGAATTCTGGGAACAAATCTTGGGACTGCTTATACATTTTCAGCTGTTGAGCCGTCTCTCTATGTCCAAAATACTCTTTCAAGTCAGTAAAACTGCTTTATTGCTTGAGTTTAAGAATACTTTAAAGAGTTCAAGGTCAGCCTGGTCTACAAGTGTAAATCTCTGTCTCAGAAAATGAAAAAGAGAGAGAGACAAAGAATACTTTAGAAAAAAAACTTATTTAACTCAAAAAGTAAGGGTTTAGAAGATGTAGTTACTCTAAGGAATAT
>PVIU01034445.1:0-11332 GCA_004026605.1 Ondatra zibethicus | reverse complement strand
TGTGCTTGTGTGTGTGTGTGTGTGTGTGTGTGTGTGTGTGTGACTTAATGCTTTTCTCTAGCTGAGAATAACCTTGAACTTTTCTTTATATTTAATTACTGTGTGTGTTGCACATGTGTGGGCAGCATTCATATGGTGGTCAGGAAACAACTTTTCATAGTTGGTTATCTCCTTCTACCAAGTGTGTTCTTGGGGTCGAACTCTGGTCTCTCTACTTGTCAGCAAGCTCCTTTACCTGCTGAGCCATCCAACTGGTCCAATGACCTTGAATTTCTGTTCTTCTGCTTCTACCTCTTGAGTTCTGGGATGACAGGGGAACACCACCTCACTAAGGTTATATGGTGCTAGACATGCATGGTAGGCAAACATTCTACAGGCTGAGTTACTTGACCTTTCCTGTCTTGTATTATTAGTATTTTGACCATGCCACACCTTGGTGAGGTTTTTAAATTGAATTTTTCTAGGGCCCTTCTAGCTTCTTGAAACTGGATGTCCATATCTCTTTGAAGATTTGGGAAGTTTTCAGCCACAATAAAATAAGTTTTCAATATCTTCCTCCTTTCCTTACCTTCTGTGGTTCCATAAGTAAAAAGACTTTCTTTATTCTTAAATTTTTCTTTTTCTTTCTCATCCTCCTCCATCATTTTCATCATCTAACTTGGTTAATGTGTGGTGGTCCTCAAGTTCTGAAATTCTTTGCTGTCATCGTTCAGTGTTCTATTTAGTTGAGGAAGCTATTGTATTTTTTATTTCATTTATTCAAGGTTCCAAGATTCTTGATTGGTTCTTTTCAATGAATTTTCACCTTTTTGGTGAATTACTGATTCATATTCTGAGTTGTTTTTCTCATCTTTGTATTCTTTATCTGTGTTGTCTTTATGTCACTGAGTTTCCTTGGAAACATCATTTTAAAATCCTTTCTTGACATTTTTAGATTTCCCTCAAACTTCTATTTCAGAAAAATTACTGTTCTTTGTAGGTGTTGTGTTTCTTGTATGCCTGCCTTGATGCCTGTGCTTCTGTTGTGATTTTTTTTCAGTTTTATGAAGTGGAGTACTGAAATGAAAAGAATATGAGCCCTTTTCCCATCTCCATAGGCAAACTTGAATGATGCTGAGACATTTTGCACCAGCATCTGCAGTTGCTAGATCCTTTCCTACACTCTCCCAGGAGCTGTTGTTACAAATTCCTACCCCTGAATTACTTCTGAGCTTGCATAGGAGCCTTCCCAAATCTTCATTCATACACAGCCATGGTTGACATGGAGAAACTTGAAGCTCTGTTTCATAGTTGATGGCTGAAGAGTTAGGAGGTGATCTGCCTTCAGTCACACTGAGAGAGCGTGAGTGTTACCAGGCTTTGCAGCTGCATTCTGGAGCTGTGGAACTCAGCTGTTATCCTGGAGTGTCGGGGCTGGGATAGCCACCCTTCTTGTTCTTGACACAATGGCACAGGTGAAAATGGGACCTTGTGGTAATGTACACCACCTTGAGGAGTTGGGGAGAAGACCTCCCCTCCATCACTGTAGGAGTAGGGCCTGCTTGTTCCTCCCGGCCGCCTGGCTAGCTTAGCCCCGAAATAACCACACAAAAACTGTATTAATTAAATCACTGCTTGGCCCATTAGCTCCAACTTCTTATTGCCTAACTCTTACATCTTAGTTTAACCCATTTCGAGTAATCTGTATATCACCACGAGGTTGTGGCCTACCAGCAAAGTTTCAACATGTCTATCTCCGGCAGCAGATCCATGGCATCCCCCTGACTCTGCCTCCTTTCTCCCAGCATGCCATTTAGTTTTCCCTGCCTAGCTCTGTTCCCCTACAGCTCTGCTATAGGACCAAAGCAGTTCCTTTATTAACTAATGAAAGCAACACATAGACAGAAGGACCTCCTACACCAGATCACCTTGGAGCTGAGGGTCCTGTCCAGGATTTTTTCAGCTCCTCATACACAGGATGGACTTATATTTTATACTACTAGTTCCGGTTCTGAAATTGTGGGTTAGGGAGATCTTCCTTGAAGCTCCTCCCCATTCCACAGACAATCCAGGGCAGGTCTCATGGACCTGGCCATGGCAGTTGTTGAAGTTGCTAAATGCTTGGAGGGGCTGCCTCCTGTTCAGCCATACTGTCATTGGGCCAAGGTTCTGGCAGAGCCAGTGTTCTCCATGATGGCAGCTACTAGTGCCCTTCTGAGAGAGTTTGGCCTCTGAATGGTTAGGGATGCCTATAATCATCCCCTTCTTTGGTTCTTTTAGCTTTTAGTTACATTAAGAGCAAATTTAAATCCGTAATTGGATTTAAGGCTTGCAGAAAGTGGGTTTTACCTCTAGACAGGACTACTGGCCTACTTTTATTTTCTAGGTTAATGCCTCCTTCTAGCTGAGGAGGTATTGGCATTTGATAGCAGCTTTGAAGAGGAGAGTCAGTTTTCTTTAAAGGCATGATGTCTGGTAGGTTGACCATGTTCTGGGTCAGGCCTTACACGAAGTGTAGTTGGGAATCACAAACTGGACTTTTCATGAGAGAGGGAGAGAAGAAGAAAGAGAGGGCGGAGAAAGAAAGAGCGGGGGAGAGAATGTGAAGTTGGAGGAGGTAGGGAGGTGTCCAGGTGGATCTGGGAGAGTTGGAGACTGATGAATGTGATCAAAATAATTTTATGAAATTCTCAAAAATGAATAAAAATATTACTTAAGAAACGTGTGTGTATGTGTGTGTGTGTGTGTGTGTGTGTGTGTGTATCTGTTTATGCAAGTGTCCTTGGGTGTGCATGCAGAAGCCAGAAGAGAGCTTCGGTTCCTTATGTAATTGGGCTTATTAGTAAATCTCCATAATCTCCAGTTCTCTGAGTACAGTCTGACTTGTACATCTTCATACTCTTCTGGAATATCAAAGATGTCTGATAGCTTATCCAGGCCTACAATGGTGGTTCTGTTTCCCCATCAAATTTAAGATGGTGTGTTGCTGGCTCCAGTAGCATTACAGCCTCAAACAGCTGTGATACTGGTCTTCCACTGACCACTTAGTTTTGACACTATGATGTTTTTGACTATGTTTTGCAGGTTAGGGACTTTTCACAATATAGCCGACATCCAGTCTGTACCCATTGGCAGCAGAGCTGCTGCTTCTCAAGGTTCTTCCTGCTTTGTTAATAGAGATGTTGTGATGGGAGCTGGGTGAGGGTGTGTGGAGAGATCAGTTTCAGAATCTGCCACTGTCCTTATCAGTGTCTAGTACTTGTGCTTACCAATGTGGGGTGTGCCTCTGGTTGATTAGTATGCATACCAATACAGTTGTTTTGGACAACTCAATCCAGCTTCATCATCATCCTCATGCAGAAGATTTTCTTAGCTTCCTACTCTATCGGATATTTCCCCATTTCTACTCCCTTCCAGAGTGCTTTTATTCCTTCCTCTGCCATTCACTAGGGCAACTAAAATGTTTCTTCTTTATTGGATGTTTCCCACAAGTTTTCCCAGGTTCCTGAGATCCTGACGAGTGAATGTGCTTATACACATGTATCCTAGCTAGGGTATTAAATCTGTGTCTTATAAATGTACTCACTTGACAATGAATTCTTGATAACACAGCCTAACAGTCTATCTCGCTATAATACAAAACCTAACCCCAGGTATGCAGTTATGGGTCCCCTTGAGCTTTCCAATACTTTCTTGGGTAATTACTTTAGACATCTTTCTGTTGTTGTTTACTTGTCAGGTGCAGTACATTTTCCTCTGACTTATACTGGGAGTTAAGTTATTGGCAGTGTGTAGAGAAGGTGAGAGCAAACCCTTAGTGGAACAAACGCTTTCTTATAAGGGAGAAGACTGTGTAATGTCCTCTAAGTACAGCCGATACATTCTTCCTATTAGGAAAAGCTGACTCACCTGTGTATTCCAGTTGTGTTTGAGATTGATGGGTACTTTAGAGTCATGATCTTCTGGGACATTTAGGCATTGCTGGTGCATAGTTCAATGTCTTAAACTTCCTCCACAAGAGCCCTGACCTTCAAATAGTGAATCTTGCCCATTTTGATGGCACTTTAATGGTTTTTGTTTTTCACTGTAGGAAGTAATCGTTTCTTTTGTGAACTACCACCAATTTGTTCTCACATATAGCCATTGATTGCTTGTTAGAGGTCCACAGTCTCTCTCTCTCTTTATCTCTCTTTGAGGTGTCAAAATAACTTGCCAATAACAACTAACCCTCCTCCCCTTCCTCTTCTTCAATCATTATACCTGTTTTACAAATACTTAAACCATCCCACTGGCAACAAGGTTTTCTTCTGCAAGAATATTCCCATGTTAGCACTAAGGAAATCCCTAGCTATTGAGTCATTGCATTGTGCAAGAGACTGTGTTCTGCCTAATACTCAAGGTGCTAACCTCTTCCTACACTGGATGAATGAGTGAGCTAGTTCAAAATTCCCATCAGCTTAATACTCTTTTTTTCAGGCTTCTTGTACCAGGTATTCTGTTAATAGTACAGGTACCCAATAAGTGGGTGCTAAGATGGAAGTGGAGATGCAAGAATATTTTTAATTTATTTTGACCTTTCTAACTTTTTTGAGACTGTACTTTAATTGCAATGTTTTATCCCTTTCCCTTCCTCTCTCCAAAGCCTCCCACATACCCTTTGTGCTCTCTTTCAAATTCATGGCCTCTTTTTAAAAACATTTTTATTGATTCTTTGTGGATTTCACACCATGCATCCCAATCTCACTCATCTCCTCATCCCCTTGCTTTTGCCCCCTGTCCTTGCAACCTCCCCCCAAAACAAAATTTGAAAGTAAAACCAAAAACCCCCAAATAAAAAAGAGCAAATGAACAAAATCTTAGCATGGAAGTTATAGTGTGGCGCACTGAGTCACACAGTATATCCCTTAGTCTGTACATCTTTACTTATAAGTGTTCATTGCAATGAGTCATTGGTCTGGCTTGAGGCCTCTAGCTTCTGCTACACCCTCAATACTGGGACGTCACTAGGCCTCCTTTTGGATATCCTATTGTTGCCTTGAGTCATGGAGATCTTGCTGCTTTGAATCTGCAGGTCTGGCCCTTTCACATGCTCCAGCACTTCATAGATGAGGTGGGTGTTGGGTTGCACTACCTGGTAGTTCTGGTTCTGGGCCTGGGTGGTCAACTGGCTTGGTCAACTGTAGAAATTAGCTCAATTTAGGAAATAACCAGGCTAGCTAAAGGATAAAAGAATTATATTTTTATTTATTATAAGGGGAAAACACACAAAACAGGAATGAGAAGTCCAAGCTCAGCTGTGCCTTATGGGAAACACACACACACATACATACACACACACACACACACACAGAGAGAGAGAGAGAGAGAGAGAGAGAGAGAGAGAGAGAGAGAGAGAGAGAGAGAGAGAGAGAGAGCGAGCACCTGGGTGCACCGTTTTACTCCCAGTCCCAGAAAATCACGCCTTAACTTGGATCCACCTCTTAAAGATAATTAGCTAACAAGGCTTCCCCATCACCTCCCCCTTTTGTTTAAACAAGAGCAATACAAACCCAGTACAAAACTATGTACAGTAGGAAAAGATATCAAGTATAAAATTACAAACAGCATAAACAATATTAAGCAAGGAACACATGATAAATGTTTTAATAAACATTCTATTTCAAAGAGTCTAAATCTTGCATCGGAAATAAGCTTGGCTAAATCATAAGAGGAAGGTAACTACGACTATCTAATCTTCAACCCCATTGAAGGCCTAAGAAGGGAGATAAGATTACTTGAGTATACAGGAAGTGCAATCAAGCAGCTTCCAAAGCGAGCAGTATATGATGGAGACAATCACCCAAAGTCTCATTTGTAACGTTGAAGCAACCAACTTTGGCTAAGGCCTAGCGTAACTGACAGACCATTTTCAGAGCCAGGAAAATTAGAACTGTCTTACCCTGTCTTGGCAGGAGTTGACAGTTATTTTCCTTGTGTCCTGCTTATCCAGTCCAGATACTGTGTACTTTGTCAGTCGTCAAGGCATGGGCAGTTCCTTGCCCAAAGGCCAATTATGCCAAGAAGAAAACAAACTCTGAGTGGAGTGTCTTTGATGCTCATCATTCTCTCAGGAATAGATTGGTGCTGTCAGGAGCAATTATGTCTCATGTCAACAGAACCCTAAGTTATTTAAATGCCATGTTCTACAGATCCTTGAAGTGGCTGAAGATTACCTACCTAGGCAGAATACAATCTCTATGTATCTAAAGAACCTAATTAATCTGACTATATGTATAACAAACATGAACAACTATTGACCTATAATATTTAATACCTGTATAACTTAAGGATTAAGTCTTCATGTCAAAATATTAAATAATATGTAAACAAATATGCAGCAAATGAGGACAATGACATCAAAGTGTAAACAATGTATAAGTATCTTGATCAGAGGTAAGAATAATATATAATGCAATATAAAACTATATCCTAAAAGTTGTATCGATATGCAAAATGTCCTAAAACAGAGGTAGAAACATGTATAAATACAATATGATAGAATAACTTTGCATAGGTGTACAAATAATGTAAACAGAAATAACAAATATAATTTGAACTTGTATCAATATACAAAAATTATACCAATGTAAATTATCCATAAATAATAGCTTACAAGTATTCACTCTATTAACCTATATTATGATACCTTTTTTTTGAACCTACATAGTTTCCACCCTAACTCTCTACCTGATACAAGTAATAATCAACAACCCTTAAATGGTGTTCCCAACCCAGAGGACAACTATTTTGGGAGAGGGGACATCGTCCTCTAGAATTGCTTCCTGCTGTCATAGGGGTGATGTTCTCTTTATGGGATCCTGCAAAAGTAAAGTGATGGTTAACTTTCAAGACTACTGTCTAGTATAGTTGCAAACAATTTCTGAGCAGTCAATAGGGTTTTTTTCCAAAGTTCTTATTTGGAGTTCTGGCCAGAACATCATGAGAAGGTGTGCCATTTCAGCAGCTGGTACCAAAAAACCTTATAGTAGTGCTTTTAGCATCATGATGTCATCTCAACCAGGTGGAGTTGCTGTGGGGCCCTATTTTCTTCCTGAAAACTTCAATGATTACTGCAGGAAAAAGATCTGTAGAAATCTCTAATTGTTCATTGTGGAAAACGTAAACATTATTCATATAGATATACATTCAAAAAAGAATATGATATAGGGATATCTCACTAAGGATAGTGTTTTCTATTTACATCCATTTGCATGCAAATTTAAGGATGTCATTGTTTTTTACTGCTGAGTAGTATTCTAATGTGTATATATTCCACACTTTCTTGATCCATTCTTCCATTGAGGGACACCTAGGTTGGTTTCAGGTTCTGGCTATTACAAATAATGCTGCTATGAACATAGTTGCACAAATGCTTTTGTAGTATGATTGGACTTCTCTTAGGTATATTCCCAAGAGTGGTATTGCTGGATCATGAGGAAGGTTGATTCCCAATTTCCTGAGAAACCGCCACACTGATTTCCAAAGTGATTGCACAAGTTTGCATTCCCACCAGCAATGGATGAGTGTTCCCTTTCCTCCACATCCTCTCCAGCATAGGCTATCATTGGTGTTTCTGATTTTAGCCATTCTGACAGGTGTAAGATGGTATCACAAAGTTGTTTTGATTTGCATTTCCCTGATGGCTAAGGAAGTTGAACATGACCTTAAGTGTCTTTTGGCCATTCAAACTTCTTCTGTTGAGAATTCATGTACTCACTCATTAGTTGACCCTAGCCATAAACAAAGAACATTAAGCTTAAAGCTCACAAGCCTAGAGAAGCCAAATAGCAAGGTGGACCCAAAGAAAAACATATATAGATCCTCCTGGAAATCGGAAGCAAACAAGATCGCCGGGCAAAAGGTGGAGGCACGGGAATGGGGTTAGGGGTGGAGGTAGGTGTGGGAGGTGGGTGAAAGGGAGAGAGGGAGGGAGAAGGGAGAAGGGATGGACTAGGGAGAGCTGGGGGAGTGGGAGGGTGGAGATGGAGGAAGGGTGGATATTGGAGAAGGGAATAAGATATCTACATTAAGGGAGTCATTTTAGGATTGGCAAGAGTCTTGGCTCTAGAGGGAATCACAGGTGTCCACAGGGATGTCCCCAGCTAGGTACTTGGGCAGCAGAGGAGAAGGTGCCTGATCTAGCCTTGTCCCATAGTCACATTGATGAATATCTTGATCATCACCATAGAAATTTCATCCGATGGATGGAAATAGAGACAGAGACCCACATTCACATCAGAGCAATGGACTGAGCTCCCAAGGTCCAGTTGAAGAGTACAAGGTGGGAGAAGATGAGCAAGGAAGTAAGGACTGGGAGAGGCTGGTCCACCAACCGAGACAGTGTGCCTGATCTAATGGGAGCTCACCAAATTCAGCTGGACCGGGACTGAATGAGCATATGATCAAACTGGAATCTCTGAATGTGGCTGTCCATGGGGGCTGATTGAGAAGCCAATGAAAATGGCACTGGGACCTATCTCTTCTGCATGTATTGGCTTTTTGGGAACCTAGTCTATATGGATGCACACCTTCCTAGCCCGGGATGGAGGGGGGAGGGCCTTGGGCTTCCCACAGGGCAGGGTACCCTGCCCCCTCTTAAGGAAGCAGGGGGAGGGAGGAGGGTTAGTGGGGGAGCGGGAGGGGACTGGGAGAAGGGGAGGAAGTATAAATTTTTTGAATGAAAAATAAAAGAATATTAAATAAGAATATTATATAGACAAAATAGACATGGAGAAAGTAAAATGTTTCCTAAAGTCTTCCTTCTGTCCCATACCAGATGGCTCCTGATATAAGACAGAAACTTTGAATGTTCCTTTAAACAACACTCTTGGATTTAGAGAAGTACAGAGCCATTGTCCAGCTCCAAAGTGCTCTCTCTCTCTCTCTCCATATATATATATATATATATATATATATATATATATATATATATATATATATATATATATATATATATATATATATATATATATATATCAATCACCTGGTCTCATAATCCATATTCCTTTTTCTAGATGATCCTTATTGGATAGTTATTTTTCCTTTTGTCAGCATCCAAACATCCAGGGTCTCTTGAATTTTTGAAGATGAGTATTTTCCTGTAAAGACAAGAGCAAAACCCTGACCCAATCCCATATGCTTTCCTTACCACCTGTATGGTTGTCACCATTGTGGATGAGCTGTCATTTCTTTTTCTCAAGAGGTTTTTCTTTTTCAAAGCGAATTTTTATTAATTTTGATGGTATCCATAGTTTTCTTCTCCTGTATATACAAGAGTGAAACCCCTTTCCCAATGTAGCACATCTGCTGGTTCCCATTGTGAGGTTAATACATCCTTGAAATACACTGGTTGATTCAATTCAGAAGATTTTTCCATTATCCAGTGTCTTTCTGCTGTCATTGTTCTTTCTTTTTTTATCTCACATTAAACTTTATTGCCAAAAACTTATGTTTTAGCATAAAAAGACATATACAAAAAGGTAATAAATATTTACTGATTGAGTTTTTTTTACTTAAAAATATGCCAATCCAAATTCCCACTCCTTCCCCTCCTCCCACTCCCTCCCCTCCCCCGACTCCCCTCCCTCTCCCTCCACAGACCCTCCCAACCTACTCCCTTCAATCCTAAGAGAGGGCCATGTACCCCACCCTGTGGAACGTCCAAGGCCCTCCCTACTACATCTAGGTTGAGAAAGGTTTACATCCAAAGGAAACAGGATCCCAAGAAGCCAGTACATGCAGTAGAAACAAATCCCAGTGTCACTATCAGTGGCCCCTCAGTCTGCCCCAACTGTCAACCCCCTTCAAAGGGTCTTGGTTGTTCCCATGCTCATTTAATCCCAGTCCAGTTGGAGTTGGTGAGATACCATTAGCTCAAGCAAAATGTCTCAGTGGATGACCCCCTCATGGTCTTGAATTCCTTGCTCATACTCTCACTCCTTCCACTCTTCAGCTGGATCTTGGGAGCTCAGTCCAGTGCTCCGTTGTGGGTAGTTGCCTCTGTTCCCATCTGTTGTTGAATGAAGGTTCTATGGTGATATTTAAGATAATCATCAGTCTTATTACAGAGGTAGGCCAGTTCAGGCACCCTCTCCTCTATTGCTTAGGGTCTTAGCTGGGGTCATCCCTTGGGTTCTTGGGCATTTTTCTAGGGCCAGGTTTCTTGCCAGCTTCACAATGGCTCCCTCAATCAAGATATCTCTTTCCTTGCTCTCATATCTTTCCTTCCTCCATCTCACCTCTCCCATTTCCTCAAGTTCTCCTCAACCCCCTTCTCCTCTCTTTTCTACCCTCTGCCCCTCCCTGCTCCTAAATGTTTGTCTGATTCCAATTTCCAGGTGTGTCTCTATATGTTTTTCTTTGGGTTCACCTTATTACTTAGTTTCTCTAGGATCATGAACTATAGACTTGATGCCCTTTGTTTATGACTAGTATCCACTTATGAGTGAGTACCTAATACCATATTCGTTTTTTTGGGGGGGTCTGGGATACCTCACTCAGGACACTGTTTTCTAATTCCATCCATTTACATGCAAAATTCAAGATGTCATTATTTTTTACCGCTGAGTAGTACTCTAATGTGTAGATGTGCCACACTTACTTTATCCATTCTTCAGTTGAGGGGCATCTAGGTTGTTTTCAGGTTCTGGCTATTACAAATAATGCTGCTATGAACATAGTTGAACAAATGCTTTCATAGTATGATTGGGCATCTAAAGGTCTTGGAGAGATTAGAGATATAAGGATCATATCTAAATATAATAAAAGCAATATACAGCAAGCTGACAGCTAACATCAAATTCATCAAATTAAATGGAGAGAAACTCAAAGTGATTCCACTAAAATCAGGAACAAGACAATGTTCTCCACTCTCTCCATATCTCTTCAACATAGTTCTTGAAGTTTTAGCAATAGCAATAAGACAACATAAGGAGATCAAGGGAATTCTATTTAGAAAGGAAGAAATTAAACTTTCGTTATTTGCAGATGATACAATAGTGTATATAAGTGACCCAAAAAACTCTACCAGAGAACTCCTACAGCTGATAAATACCTTCAGTGAAGGGGCAGGATACAAGATCAACTCAAAAAAATTAGTAGCCCTCCTATACACAAAGGATAAAGAAGCTGAGAGGGAAATTAGAGAAACATCACCTTTCACAATAGCCACAAATAACATAAAATATCTGGGGGGTAACACTAACAAAGGATGTGAAAGATCTATTTGACAAGAATTTCAAGTCTTTAAAGAAAGAAATTGAAGAAGATACCAGAAAATGGAAAGATCTCCCATGCTCTTGGAAAGGAAGGATCA
>PVIU01034444.1:0-11339 GCA_004026605.1 Ondatra zibethicus | reverse complement strand
GAGGGAGGTCTGGGTGTGAGGGAGGTCTGGGTGTGAGGGAGGTCTGGGTGTGAGGGAGGTCTGGGGAAGCTGGGGAAGACGGAGAACCAGTAGTAGGGATGTAGCATATGAGAGAAGAATTTATTTTTTTTAAAAAAGATAAAGTCTTATAGAAGTGGCCTTAACAAAGTTGAAATTTATTTTTATTTCTTGTAAAGAAAGTCTGAATGCAACTGCTTTAGCAATCACATGGTTGTGTGTGAAATTTCAGGAATGTCGCCTCTTTATACCACAAAAATTCCCCATCTGTAGGTAGTCCTCCTTTTTCCCATAGATGTTACCCTGTAATTCATTAGTGCTATAAATTTGCTTCAACCAGCGCCCCTGCACCTTGGTGGCCAAATAAAAGGGAAAAAGTGTAGTCTTCTAGAATTTATTCCTAAAACTATTCTTGTACATAATTTGTCAAAAATCAAAGCATAGACCCAATCTTTGTGGCAAAGACAGCTGGGGTATACATTCTTTGGCTGTAACCATATAGTCAGTTGCTGATTTCTTTTAGGGAAATGGAGAATCAGTGTGTTGGGACATCAAAAAGAAGTACACTGGAGAAATGAGCTAGTCTGTTAACTTGAGATCAGGTCAAAAAAATTCATATTCTAGCATCTTCCTAGAAGAAAAAGTGACTCTTCTGATGGCTGCACAAATATCTCAATCTGAGCATTTAGAATGATTTTTATTCCATGTACTTATTGAAATTATAAATATGATAAATTAATGTGACATACATTCAACAGGTGTCACAACTCACCTCAGTGAATGACAGTTATAAACTGTTTTGCTGTGTATACTCTCAATACTTAGGGAAGGTCTGCAGACTTCCTTTTGTGACCTAAGACAATCTATATGGCAGTAGGTCGGAATGCTATTGGTTTATCTTTTGATTAGAAGTTAAAATTATAGTAGTTTCCTTTTAAATTATCCTATGTTGTGTAGGTTCAGTCAGTTTAATGTCTGTGGAGCCAACTGAATAATCTAAATGGTTTGGGAGGGTCACCACCCTAAAACACAAAGGACTTATGTAATTTCTGTGATGAAATAATCCATGTCACTTAGTAGTTAACTACACTGAAAGAAATAGAGGCCCCCTGGCTGCCTCTCCTCATTCTCAGTTTATACAATATATTGTCCCTCATAGGATGAAGCATCTAGACACCAGGCTTGATGCATATATAACTGATGGCTTGAAAAGGCCTGCCTAATCCATTGACACATTCCCACTGTTTCCTCATGGATAATTTGGGGTGATCCTTGCGAGAAGAAATCAAGTGAAACCTTTGCCAATAGAGTGATTTTGGAGCCAAGAGAATGCATATTCTGGTATCCTGAAGTCTCCCTGGCTTCTTAAGAAGTTAATATAAATATTGGCCTTGGGAAAGGAGGGAACGTGTTAGATCAAAAGGAGATAAATCCCATACTGTACCTGACACCATCAGCATCCCAAAGGCTGAGCTTCCTGAGTGACGGACGAACTTCACCTGCTGATGACAGCATACCATATGGGAAACCTGCTACTATGGATCAGAGGTATTATCATTTTTTTCTTTCATGTTTACTTATTTAAATGAATCTTATGTGCCACTTAAAACAATACTGATCTAGGTAGATTTTCTAGAAGACACTAACAATAGGACATAAAATTCCATGATCCAGTGAAACAGAGCAACTCATCTTCTCCGAGGACCAACAATCTAAAAAACTTGTATGGGAAAATTAAGTTGAGAGCAAACTGCCAAAGAGAATCTAGGATTTACCCTGAAGGCAGAAATAATATTGATAAGGGATTCCAAAGAATGCTCTGCAGTTCAACAGTTAGTTACAATAATGGGTGGAGGGCCCAATCATAAGCATGATTTGTTACAGCTAACAAATACAAATTAATATCAAGAAAATGAAAATTAGGCAGAGGCCTAGCCACAGTACAGTTCTCAGTCTCAATCTTGTTCTCCCAGTGGAGTCAGGGTTACCACAAACTGTCACATTCACAATGCATGATAAGAGATGTGGAGTGTTGCTTATCAGGAATGCTCACCCAGTCCTTAATGCCCTGGGTCTTTTGTATGAGTGTTCAATGTAGACAGGACTGGACACTCACCCAGCTGTCTGCCATTGCCCTGCCTGCCAGGGGTCAAGAAGTAAGTCTGGTCTGGCCCTCAATCATAAACATCCCTCTTAGGACAAAAAAAAATTTGGCATGGGCCAAACCTCCAAGTAACATGCTTAATAAGAGAACATGCTTATATCAGGCATAACAATGTATGGACTTAGCCATTTTCTTTCCAGGAGCCAGACCAGGGTCTGATGCTTCCTTGGGATAGAGGAAATTCGGACAAAGCTAACTTACTGAACTCATGCTTCGGCACCACAGGTAGAAATCCCATGAATTTGATGTTGATTGAATTTTGCACGGTGGGTCTAAGTGAAAATGAACCTTTGTGTAACTGCCTTGAATACCTCCACTTTACCAGGAGGTGGAATTCTAGGAGCTTCCTAAGTGTAGAGTCTAGTTGTTTCTTTTCGCGTGTCTTGTAAACAAAGTAGTCTGTTTTCTTGCTTAGAGAAAACAGAGTCGGAAAGAGGCACTTGTAGAAAACTAGAAGCTCAGTCCTGCTGCCATTTAGCTCATTTTTCTTTTGCTATATTTTTAAAACATCATCTTTAATCACTGCACCTTATTTTAGATATGTAAAATATTTATTTAAAGAAAGTATAAATATAAAAGAAAATTTAAATCCGTGCGGTCTTTTATTCAATTTTTGTTAGTCTTGTTCTGATCCTTCTTTTAACCTAATTTTCTCTACCACTTTATTGAATATTCTTTACCCATGAAAGATAAAAATGCTAATCTAAACCATAGGTTTCCGTAAGTAAGCTAGCATTTTTTTTAGAAAAACCAATACTTTAATCTGCCAAGGTTGAAGAAATGGCTCAGTGGTTAAGAATACTGGCTGCTCTTTCAGGGACCAGGGTTTGATTCTCAGCTCCCATGAGACAACTCATAACCTCAATAATTCCTGTTGCAGGCCACCTGGTGCACTTCTCTGGCCTCTTGCAAAGCAGAAACACACATGTTGCACAGAAATACAGGCAGACAAAACACCCATTCACATAAAATAATCCTTTAAGTAAAAAGAAAAGCATACTTTCCAGATCCCTAATAGTAACCTTTATTGCACGGGGACGAGGGCACACAGGTGCCGTGGTGAGCCCATGGTGGATTCTGCCTGCATATAGAGGGTGCGATTTCCAGAGATGCAACTTAGGTCTTCATATCTTTTACCTGACAAACTGCCTCACTCGTCCCCACTGTTATGGATGTTGTCTCTTAAATATTCCCACTGGCTTCTCCTCCAATTCCCAAATTTGTATCAAAGCTACTTCATTAGATCCAGTAATTTAATTTCATTACCTTTTCAATCTCTGCGATACACCAGGAGAAGAGGAGCAGAGAGGAGACTGTAGGCCCTCGCTGATTTCCTTGGGAGACCAGAGGCAGGCAGCTGCACACAGATGTGTGAGCTGTGTCTCAGAGCACTGGGATGACAAAGGGATGGGCTTCTTATATTATGGGTCACCCAGAGTTGAATTCAGCCCAAAGCCATCTGCTTCTCAACCCTCTTCAAGTTCTCTGTGGTCACTAGAGCAGCCCTGATGTCAGAAATTGTTCGTCAGCCTACAGAGGGTACTGGCTTTGCTCTTTCCACAGCAGATCCACGTTCCACAGTGTGTAGATTTTTTCAAAACTGCAGCTTCATCAGCAAAAGCATGAATAAAATTTTTGTGCTTAATATTTACATTAATTTTTAAATGGTCTAAAAATGGAATCTATTGTAGATATTGCAAATAATACATCAGTGTAATAATATAACATAAAGCACAAAGAACCACCATGATCAGAGTCACAGGCTCTTTTTCCATTGCTTAGTCCCTGGGAAAGGCACCCCTCTTAGGATACTATTGTTCTAGAACTGAAATCTTGGTTTGAAAACCTCATAGAAGACAGTCATGTGCCCCTAAGCCCTTCCTCCTCTGCAGTACCACCCTCCCAGCTGAATCTTCTCTATTGAATGCATCCAAACAGCTGCAGCTCTCTGCAGAAGCTTTACTAGCGTTTCTGAAAGACAGGCTGTTTCTTAAAACATTATAACATATTTTAAACATACACAAAGAGTCTCTAAATGCACACTGATTTCCTCACGCTGACCTAAATTCCTCCAAGTGCATTGCAAGGCTTATGTATGCTGATCTAATAGCGGGAAGGAATAACATCTGCTGCTATTCTATGCCTGTGATTTCTTCAAAGGCGTGAATGTCACTATTATGTGAAATGGCCACTTGTCTGATTTAAGGCGTTTATTAATTGACTATTGGTGTCCCAATGTGTTCTGTTGAGCAGAATGATGGAGTCATTAGGACTCAAATCTCCCAAAGACATACAACTATGTAAAGGAATGAATGCTCTCTGATTGTTTTAGCAATTCCACAGGAAGCCTGTGAATACGGCCCAAGAGCGCCGTCGATTTAACAAAGCTGTGATGTTAGACAGGCACATTGGCCAAGTCAACTCCACTCCAGTCACAAAGATGCAGACATACTACAGATTCCAGGCGATTGCAGAAGGATTGCCCATGCGAGCTGCCACTGTTTGATTCTGCCAACATTGCTTAGATCATCCTTATAATTCACAGGATCATGAGTCTCCCTTGAAAGGCTCTGGGCTATGAAAATGACCCCCTGCCAGATTAGCAAGCTTTGCTCAGTCTCCTCTGCCTTTGAGACTGATCCAGAGCAAAACTGATGTCTTTTCACATGTCAATTCCTTTCGAGTGTATCCTCCATGGGCTCAGCAAGGCTCTCTGGGATTAGATTTAGCACATTTTGGAGCATATATAGTGTTAAAATTGTTAGAAACATTGTGTGAAAGTAGGCAAAATTCAGAGATCTTAAACTTATGAAAAGGACTTTTACTACAGTCTTTGAGGAGTCTTGCCCAATAAAATATATTCTATTCTTCTCTGGGTTTAAACAAGTAAAAAGTAAAAATTATAAACTTAACTGATGTCAGCAGCCCATATTCTCAAACAAAATTTGTCACAATCTGCACAATTGTACTGCATGATTTTTATTCCAATACAATAGAATTTTATGTTTAAAATGTATATAAATGACAATATCGGTATTGACCTATGCACACATATCTACCTGCTGAAAGACAAATATTTTTGAAGTTCAGCCAGGTGAAAGGTTCACTGAGAAAAACTTTACTCATATTTAATATGATTGAAGTGGAAGTGAAAGTGGGTGCAGGAGGTAGGGGAAAACTTAGAAAGAGGTGGGTTAGGGTAGAAGCCATGGTCCTAGAGAAAACTATGACTCGCTTAGGCCGAGGGGCTGTGTTCTGATGGATGATTAAGCGGTAAATAGTGTCTGTTCCCTCACATGCTGTGGGAAATTTGCAGAACACAAAGAAGAAGTGATACGTGGCAAACCTGGGAAACCATGCACAAGGTCCTCAGCCCTTGCAGGAGGCAAGACCTTCGTGTCTTATGTGAAAGAAGTCAAATCAGACCAGAGCAGCAGGCAGAACAGCTGTGGGAGGCGAAGCGGCCTGAGGACTCAGATGAGTCTAACGAGGAGAAGGGTTAATAATAAGATAAAGCCTCATTTTCTTTTCCACAGGGTGAGGAGTCTGGGAAAGGAATTGCTAATATTTTAAGTACTCATGCATATTAATTCGTATCACCCACAAAGAAAGGCAAAATTTGACCACAGCAATAATAAAATAGTGCATCATATCAAATTGAATGAATTTGTCTATAATTTACCTCATTTGAAGTCTGATTTAAAGACAGGGACACTGAACAGTAAGGACTATCTTTTTCTTGTCCTCAGGACGTGGTCGAAATTGGGTGTGCAAAAGAGACTATAAGTCAGTGATAGCAATTATTATTTGTTAAAATTTATAATATGCTTCTTATTGTTATTATCATTATATCATTTGACTTATAATGTCATCACTGTGACTATAGGAAAACTTTTAAAAATTTTTTATGGGGAGCCTTATGATATCAGAAGTTTCAGTCCATTGCTGGCTGCTTCATTTTTGTTCTTTTTGGCTGGAAAACATCATGCTGGGAACACATGAAAGAACAAAGCTTCTTACATCATGGCAGGCAGGAAAGAGAGAAAAAGTCTAGGGACCAGATAAAACCTTCTAAGTCGTCCTCCGTGGACTAATTCCCCAGCTGGTTCCCACTTTCTAAACTTTCAACATACCCCACAAATAGAACTACATGATTTCTGTTCTCCAACAGTAGAACTACTATATCTAAAATACATGTAAATGACAATGTCTGTATTGACCTATGCACACATATCTACCTGCTGAAAGACACATCTTGACTCTAAATTATACTTTTGTAGTTCAGCTATGTTGATATAAGCAGGTCTGGTTCATTCATCTGCTGCATGCTATTCCATCAGATTTATTTATCCATTCTCCTTTGAATGGAAACTTATGTTGAAACTACATCTTCATACCGCAGCAGTTCTCCTAAATGAGGCCATTTGGTCTCTTTCTCTGCACATTTCGTAATTTCTCCAAAATAAACCTAGAAAAAAATAGTGTTCACCTTAAACATTTAAACATTTTAAGTGCTATGATACTATTCTCTAGGGAGGATGAATGAAATTGTTACCTATCACTGGTATTTTATGAGTTCACATTTTTCCATATCTCAAACATAGTTCCAGTTTTAAACATTTGCAATTTGTGACCTTTAAATATTTCTCAGAGTGTTCCACAGGAGGTCGTGTTTGTTCTCTAATCCTGCCAAAAAACAACTGCAAAGAATCCAGGTTCGGCACGTCCCAGTGCAGGAAGGCAGAAGGGCAAGTGTCTGCGAGCTGCAGAGCTTGTGGAGGGCTTGCGGGTGGCGGCTGCCTTGCCGTTCTAGTTTTGACTGACTGCTTCATTTCTGGGTTCGTGGCTCTCTCATCTTCAGAGCTGGCACTGTGACATTTTCTTATTTCTGGATATGATCCTCTGATTCTTCCATTTATAAGAGCCCTTGCAATTACATACTTATTATCCAAATAATCCCAGATCATCTCCTTATCTAAAGGGCAGCTGAGTCCCACTTGTGTCTGTAATTCCTTCTTGCACTGAAGCCTCACGTATGTGCAAATCCTGACCGCAACTTTTAAGAGCAATTTCATTGTTTGTTATCAGGTTGAATTCCATGTTGTCCTGCTTAAAATTGAGGCTGACTATTTTAAAATGTTTATTCACACTTTGGATTTTGCTTATAGAGCTCCACATTTTTAGTATTGACTTTTCCTTTTCTACAAAATTTAAGTAACTCCTTTTATATTTTTAGGATTCTAGTCTGTTGTGGATCACATGCCTTTTGGATAAAATCCTCAAGCCAGTGAATGACTTGTCTTTCCTTTAGCTATCTAGAAATGGGAAGCACCATGGATGGTAATGCTGGTGTGGAAGAGCCATTAAATTTACCCCCTCTTGAGTTACATTTTTGTAGCTCATGGAATCTTCCTACGTTGAAGCTGTCATCATTACTTTCAGTTGTTATATACGTGTAGATCATTCTTGCATGGTTTGGAAAGTTCTTGTTCTCTTTTATCAATCCTAGTAGTTCTACATAAATAGTCTTTGATTCCCAGGGCAGACACTTACACTATCTTCAGATAAAGAAAGGTTTTATTTCTTTCTCCAGTTCTTGCATGTTTTCACTCTTTATTGTATGGCCTGGAACCTCAAGTGCATCACTAACTAAAATTGTCAATAACAGCATTTTATATTTTTCCTTTGACTTGCAGTAATTATTTCTAAAACTGTATTACTGAGACTATATCTTCCTAAGCTTCTAGTAGAAGACTTTAGGACTGCTTGCAAAGTTAAATAGCTTCTTCCTAATCTAATTTAGTAAGAGTTTTGCTACAAGTAAATACTGAATTTTAGTAAATGCTCAATCAGATTTCTATTATAAAATTATAATCAAGATAAATGTAGATTATTCTTTTCAGTGGCCAGCATAATTTTATTTAAGCTCACATCTATTTTATTTTTAAGCACCAAATAATAAAAACCTATAGAATCATGCAATTACTGAATAAAATATTTCACAAACCTAGACCTACACTGGGAAAAAATAATAAGAAAATCAGTCAATTTGGAAATACCCATTTCAGGCACAAGATAGTCCAGTATGCTTCCAGACTAAGAGGGCCATCACTAAAACATCTAAATGCCCCAATAAGAACTACCATTGCCCTCAATGCACCTGCTCAGGGTGGGGACACACAAGACATAAAAGGTCACCTTAATCGTCTTCCACAAGAGTCAGCTACATGTCTTTTTCCCCACAGATCTTCACCCAACTGTTAGGGAAGCTTTCTTCTAACAGTTCTGAGTTCTTTCCAATCTACACAGACACACCCTTTGTTTTTGCTATATAACCAGCTGAAGCAGGCTTTAGGAGCACTGGCTAGCAAACACAGAGTTTAGATCTTCCTGAAGACCACATGTGCTCTTCCTCCAGAGATTCTCATCATTCACATTCTGAAAAGAATATATTTCACAGAATCAGACCTCTAAAAATACAAGATGTTTTTATGAATTTTCAAATATTTGCTAAAAATCTATTTTGAAATTACCTTTAAAAAATTGCGATGTGTATTGCTCTTGAACATCAGCTGAAAGCAGAAATCAGACTCATTCAAAGTTATTCACTGCCTTCAAACTGTCTCGGTGGTTACTGCACTGTGGTACACTTGTATTTCGTATACATTAATGTCATGAGGTTTCTAGAACAAGTTACCCAATACATTCTTGCATATCCTTATATGTCTATATCATAAGAAAATGGACAAGTTACACACTGGGATGACTAGAGCTAGCAAGAAAAGAAAGATTGGAGGAAGGAAAGGATGAAGGGAGAGAGGGCACGTGAGAGAGAGCGAGAGAGAGAGAGAGAGAGAGAGAGAGAGAGAGAGAGAGAGAGAGAAAGAGGAGAATATGGTTCTTCTTTACAGACTCCTAGTGTTTTAAATAGTAGGCAGCAAGCACTCGACCCAAAGGGCTGGAAGAGATCTTGCTAGTCTCAAGCATTTTTCATACAAAATCAGACAAGACTCAGGGTGCCTATTAAGCGTGGGATGGAGCAGCTAGTTAGCAGCCTCAGAGGTGTCCCGCCCTGCTTTTGGTAGCATCTGCTTTGGGAGCTATCACTGTTCCTGACAAGAGCCTTGTACTCCCTTGCCAGGAGGCAGATGAGTCAGGGAGAAGCACTCAAAGTGATTGCACATTCTTTCTCGCAGGCTATGACAAGAGCTGATCAGTGCTGCCCGGGAGCTTATGCAGACCATCACTGCCCCCTTGTTTCCGAAAGAATGCTAGATGCCTTGACTTCTCAGAAGAGTGTTAAAATAAATCAACTGCATTAAATAAGAATGAGTGCATGTCTATCCATTTCATTGTAAAAGTTTAATGCATCCATATCTCTGACTATGTCTAACAGTTATTGATTGAGTGAATAAACTCCTCCCCTGGGGGAAAAATAAGGCACTATGCAAGGTTAATCAACCTAATTGTTTAAATTAAGCAACTCTAATCCTATCTTAATCAAATATTTCAAGTCAATCTAGTAATACCAGCTCTAGATTTTGCTTCCATTTTTACTGACTGTATACAGTTGAAGGTACATTATCAAATGTTCGTCTTCTGTGAATTAAGGAACAACAGATACAGCGAGGCAATCCAGGAGATCACTGTAAGGCTATCTTTCCTTAATGTTAAAATGTCACCTGCTAATCACAGCACAAAGGAGAGATGCCGAGTTAGACACTAATGATTATATAGCCTTTTTGCCTAACACAAAGAAATAATATTTAAATGTAGACTGTGCCTTAGAAGCCACTGCATTTTTAATATGTCACTAAATGAGAAATTTAACTGAAAGTTAGCTCAAATCTCTCTTCTCTCCTCTTTTAAATATCATTTTCAGCCTTTATAGAATAATTTTTAGTCTGCTTAAGATACTATAACAAAGAACCATAGAGTGGGTAGATTAAACAATATAAATTTCCTACAATTCCAGAGCAGTAAAGCTGAAAAATCAAAGTATCAGCAATCTGGCAAGTATATTTCTTTTTTCCCCATATTCTTTTATTTTTTTCTATTCAAAAAAAAGAATTCACATTTCCTCCCCTTCTCCCAGTCCCCTCCCGATCCCTCCTTCCCTCCCGCAACTCCCTTAAAAGAGGGCATGGTGCCCAGCCCTGTGGGACGTCCAAGGCCGTCCCCCCTCCATCTCATCCTAGGAAGGTGTGCATCCAAATCGACTAGGTTCCCAAAAAGATAATACATGCAGAGGAGATAGGTCTTAGTGTCATTGTTGATGGCTTCTCATTCTGCCCTCATTGGCAGCCACATTTAGAGAGTCCGGGTTGATCATATGCTCATTCAGTCCCGGTCCAGCTGGATTTGGTGAGCTCCCATTAGATCAGGCACACTGTCTCAGTGGGTGGTCCAGCCCCTCACGGTCCTAACTTCCTTGCTCATCTTCTCCCACCTTCTGCTCTTCGACTGCACCTTGGGAGCTCAATCCATTGCTCTGGTGTGAATGTGGGTCTCTGTCTCTATCTCCATCCATCGGATGAAATTTCTATGGATGTGATCAAGATATTCATCAGTGGCTTTGAGATACCATCTTACACCTGTCAGAATGGCTAAAATCAAAAACACCAATGATAGCCTATGCTGGAGAGGATGTGGAGTAAGGGGATCACTCATCCATTGCTGGTGGGAATGCAAACTTGTGCAACCACTTTGGAAATCAGTGTGGAGGTTTCTCAGGAATTTGGGAATCAACCTACCTCAGGATCCAGCAATACCACTCTTGGGAATATACCCAAGAGATGCCCAATCATACTACAAAAGCATTTGTGCAACTATGTTCATAGCAGCATTATTTGTAATAGCCAGAACCTGGAAACAACCGAGGTGCCCCTCAATGGAAGAATGGATCAAAAAAGTGTGGAATATATACACATTAGAGTACTACTCAGCGGTAAAAAACAATGACATCTTGAATTTTGCATGCAAATGGATGGAAATAGAAAACACTATCCTGAGTGAGGTAACCCAAACCCAAAAAGACGATTATGGTATGTATTCACTCATTAGTGGACCCTAGCTATATAACAAAGGACACTAAGCTTATAGCGCACAAGCCCAGAGAAGCCAAATAGCAAGGTGAACCCAAAGAAAATCATATATA
>PVIU01034443.1:0-11321 GCA_004026605.1 Ondatra zibethicus | reverse complement strand
TGGAAGTTAGAGTTCCAAGAGAGTGTGGGGTGTCTGATGTAGGTGCTGGTAATAAAAACTGAGTCCTGTCAAAGTGTACTACAATGAACCATTTTGCTAATCTCTCTCAAAGGATTTAATAGTTTTAATAAGATTTTGATAATGTTTTCCAAGGAAAAACCCCTCTTTGGTATCTTTTAAGTTTTGTTGAGTTTCAAATATTTATATTCATTTGTTCATTTATTTTTTCTTTCATTCATTTGTTCGTTCATTATTATTTTATAGTACTGTGATCTGAACCCAGGATCTTGTGCATACTAGAGCAAGGACTTTGCACCAGAGGTACAAGCCCATTCTCTTTTAGATGTTGTAAAAATGATTTCAAAGATAGTATTTGATACTATGCTACCATACAAACAATTGCGTTAGTAGATAGGATTAAAATTCCCATTCGTTTCCTCACAAACTCTTTCCTCTTTGATTATTCAGTATGAGAAGGGAAAAACGTACACAACAGGTGCTATAATTAACACAGCTATGGCTGTCATCATTTCAGCTGCTGGAGTGATGCAGAGAGCAGAATCAGCACTGCTGGGCTCTGAGGACACCTCAGGTGATAATATTTAATACATGCTATTTCATGTAAGCTACATGCACTCACTAGGTAGATATCACCACCATTCTGTTCATTGTGTAGAGGAGCTGTGAGTTATAGAAACCAAGTTACCCATCTAACTCTTTAGAAAGTTACCAGTGGGCTTGGAATCATAGGCCTAAATGTACTTGAATATTAGGGTAGAAATTCAAAAACCACTGTTCACTAAACCTCAAAATTATACCTGAAGAATCAAGTATAAAATTACTTCATTGCAATTGTTTAAATAGTCATCTGTGACTGAAAAAAAATATTGCTCAGTTGAACTGAGAGGCTACTGTGAGGCTTCCGTAAGTGGTGGTATGAAGGCATCACCTTGCATTTCAGCAATTGGAAGGAAAAGGAGACACCCTTGATCACTGCAAATGATCATTATTCAAAGGAAGGGGAACACTGGATTCATTTGCAGGTTATTTCAGGATCTTTTATGGCTCATTAGCTTTTTCTCTTTCCTTTCATTTTGGTTTGACATCTCTGAGAACATTTGTTCACAATTAATCAAGCCATCCAGCGCCAGGTCACGGAGCATGCCTGGGTTGACACCGACCTATCAGCCCTACTGCTGAAAGCCTACTGCTCTCGTCCTGCTGACAAGTGGGCCAGGGGAATGTCTTTCACACAAAAAAGGCCAATGTGTTTTGCTTCAGTATTCTGCACAGAGGCTCTCTGTGCTGGAGCATGACATGTCAGCAGGGACATGGAGCTTATTACCTGTCCTCAGTCAAAGGACTGGTGGCTCAATTCTATTCTTTCAATTCCACAGTCTCTTGTGCTTTCTATAACTGTTTACCAGGGGCACTCACCGTTGCTGATTGCCCACTAAGGCAGCTGTATGTGCCTCACCTTTATCACTCAGGCCCTACCATGTAGTAGACTGCTTGCTAGTGAATTCCAGACTCCGTGCTGAGGCTTGGCTTCCAGAAAAATGAGTCTGTCTGCTAGTGCTTTCTGGCCAGAAATGCCTAGCATTTAACACTCTGAGCATAAGCTGTAGGCCAGTGTGTGCTGTGCCGTAGTAGTATCTAGCTTATGTTGCCCCTATCAAGGGAGAATAGAGCATGGGGATGTGTTCACACCTTTTCTTAAAGCTCTCATGATTAATATCTATTGCCTGCTCTGGTCCCAAGCATAGCTGGCACATCCTTTCCTGCCTGCTTGTCTATCTCTGTATTACCTCTTCACTCCCCAGTGGTACTCCACACAGCCTTCATATGAAGTAACTCTTCTGAAATCTCTGTTTCAGGGTCTACACTCTTAACATAAATATTTTCACAATGCACCAGCAAGGCAGGAGTCATTGAGACCATAACCAGGAAGCGATGATTGAGAAAGACACTTAGAAAAACTGTTTAAGTGAAGAGAGTTAAGGCTAAAGACAGGGGGAAAGTCAGGCGTGTTTAGTTATTGTAATGAATAGGCTTTCCAGGTGGAGGAGATAGCCTGAGTCAAACACAGCTGGTTCTTAGAATTTGTGGTTACTGTATTTCATCTTCCAAGTCTGATTCAGTCCTCCCATTGCTGTGGAATTGATTATGTAAAGGGGTGATGAAGGGGTCACAAGAGGAGAAATTTTGACAAAGGAAGCCTGAAAGATAGCAGTGACCCTGGTGGTTCATCTTCACTACCAACTTTACCCAGTCTATCATCATCTAAAAGACTGGCAAAGTTCCTCTCTGGGTTTATCCATGTAGGCATTTCCAGAAAGGATGAGCTGAGAGAGGGAGAACTGTCCCGAACCTGAGGGTTGCTATCCTGTGGGCTCTGAGCATGGATAGAGCAAGTAGCCAAGAGAAGAAAGCTCAAGGGGGCTACCATTATTTTGACTGCCTGCTGAATCATGAAAACCTGAATTTCTCTGTTCCTTCATGAATTCTTTGCCATGATGAAGTGACTTCTCTGAAACTGTGACTCAGAATAAATCCTTCCACTCTCAAGCTGTCAAGACGAGGTGTTTTTGTTGCATCAATGAGGAAAGCTAGTGAATAGAGGCTTGAAGATGTTCTATTATCTCCTAACAGTCACCAGGGATTACACTCAAGACCTTCCTCAATAACCATATTCACATATTTCACTACAGAAGCTGTTTTTCTTATCTACTAAATAGAAACAGTAAAATGCATATTCCCAAGATGCTATGAAAATTAGATAAACCATAAGACGTGTTGAGATGGAGGAACTGGGTGATTAGTTATACCTTATTCACAGGGAGATTGGTTCCTTTGTTGAGTCTACCCCTTGGTGATTAAAATTGGCACCCCATATCTATCTCACTTACTGTAGATGTCGGATGTTGGACTGCTCTTGATGATTTTCCACTTAGAATCATACACACTCACAATATATTGTCAGCATGGATACCAATGAACACGTTCATTAGTATCTGTCCTGAGAGTCTCCAAACACAATGCTACCACACAGTATCAGTCAGTCAACACTAACAGTTTCTATACCTTGACTAAGTCATGATAGTTTTCCAATGACTCCAAAATGTCATGCATACTGACTCCTAAATGTTTTAGCCTGACATTCGATACCCTCCAGCATGTTCTTCAAATCTGCTGATTTGCCACTAAAGGATTATTGGGGATTGAACTTGGGACCCCTTTCATGCTGGCAAACACTTCCTTTTAGATATTGAATGGGTAAGCCTCCTGCTTCAGCTTCTTTTGGTGCTAGAATTACAAACCTATACCATTGCCCTTACTGAGCCACTGTTTTCTATAACACAAGTGGACATTGCACTCATAAGAGAATTCAAGGACACACAGAACTAGTTGTGTCTTGGCTCAGTATCTCAGTTGACATCTCTAGTGGCTCCATCTGGCTTCAACTTCTCCATTTCTTTGCAAATTGTATCTATGACCATGGTTTCTTGTGCCTTCTGCACCACCTCACATACATATATCTAAGTTCATATTGAGTCCCCCTTTCTAGATTGGAAGTCCCAAAATTTTCAACCTGGTATTTAGCATCTTCATGTCTCCACATTCCCCAGAGCACTGTAGTACAGCACTCTGCATACAGTTCTGTAAACATCAGTATGGGGGCTATACAAGATACAATACTAATTCTATTTGCTTCCTAGGACTCTAGCTAGGGGACTCCTATTTCTGTCTTCTGACAGTCTCTAAGATATTTAATTAAGTTTTCTGCATTTCAGGAGAAGGAAACTAATCTCAGGTCCTCATAGGCTCACATATTCAAGTTCACGGTGTAGACAGTGCTGGCATTTTCTGCTTTGTACCCTATAATGAAGTCGTCATCTAATGAATAGTGCAGCCCTGTGCCTGCCGTGGAAATGTAGTCAGCACATGGGGCTGGTCTAATTAAAAGTACCCTTATTTTTTATTTTCTCACTAGCTATTGGACAATAACTGATATTTACATGATTTTTTTCAATGCCATAGGCAATTCCTTCATTTTAAGCATATTATAGAAGGTGTCAGGAGCTCCTAGACAGGATTTCAGGAAAGAAGGTTTACTTCTTTCTGAGTGTTTAAAGAAATCTCTTCTCTCTCTCTCTCTCTCTCCAACTTCTTTTCTCTAGCACAACATGTAAGAATTTAGAGTGTCTACTTCTTATCAATATCCAGTAAAACCAAATCAAAACAACAATAACAAAAAAAAGAGAAAGAAAGAATGAAAGAAAATAAAATATAGTCAGCTTTTCCTAGACCTATCAGAGAAGTGAGGACACACGACAAACTATCACTACCAACTTCAGGAAGCAGATGGGAAGACAAAGATAAGTGTAGCTCATCAAAACTAAGCCAGGTGTATGATCTCCCACAGAACTACACACCACTCAGCATGGATGAAAACTGCACTAGCACTATTGAGAGGTTTTTGTTTTTCTGTTTTGTTTTGTTTTTTGAACTCCCAAAGAACCTCAGAGTCAGCAAATGAGAAGACACTTCTGCTCCCAGCAAGGGAGGAGAGAGGATCCATCTTGAAGTACACAAAACATCCTCTGTTCCTTAATAAATCTTACACAGAAGAAGCTAATTAACCACATTTAATTGACTTAGGGGAACATCAGACCTCTCTAGCTACCCTTTTTATTTGAGGTTCACTGAAACATTGATACCTATCTGAATTGTTTAGTATCTTTTCTTCCTCAACTTCCTCAAGAGCTGACCAGGAAATGCTTATTCTCCAAACTTTTTTAGGTGATATGTCATGTTCAATATTATAAATAAAATTCATGTTCACTGTGCACAGCAGGATGATGGGTATACATCATGGAATGATAAATTGAAGCACGTGTACAGTACCTAATGCAGCTATTTTCAGAATGAATACTCTTAAGATATACTCTTATTGTGATTTAAACAATACAATGCATTGTTACCACAGAATAGTTTTTTTGAACATATTCCTCCTAATTGAAATTTTGTATCCATTAATCATAATTTCCAGCACCATTTGTTAAAAATGCTTTCATTCTTCCATTGTATAATTTTAGCCTCTTTGTCAAATATGAGGTGTTCATAGGTTGGTGGTTAATATCTGGGTCTTCGATACAATTCCATTTGTCAACGTCTCTGGTTTCATGTTCAACTTCCTTAGCCATCAGGGAAATGCAAATCAAAACAATGTTGAGATACCATCTTACACCTGTCAGAATGGCTAAAATCAAAAACACCAATGATAACCTATGTTGGAGAGGATGTGGAGTAAGGGGAACACTCATCCATTGCTGGTGGGAATGCAAACTTGTACAACCACTTTGGAAATCGGTGTGACGGTTTCTCATGAAATTGGGAATCAACCTACCTCAGGATCCAGCAATACCACTCTTGGGAATATACCCAAGAGAAGTCCAATCATATTACCAAAGCATTTGTGCAACTATGTTCATAGCAGCATTGTTTGTAATAGCCAGAACCTGGAAACAACCTAGGTGCCCCTCAATGGAAGAATGGATCAAGAAAGTGTGGAATATATACACATTAGAATACTATTCAGCGGTAAAAAACAATGACATCATGAATTTTGCATGCAAATGGATGGAAATAGAAAACGCTATCCTGAGTGAGGTAACACAAACCCAAAAAGATGATTATGGTATGTACTCACTCATTAGTGGACCCTAGCCATAAAACAAAGGACACTAAGCTTATAGCTTCTCTTAAGCCCAGAGAAGCCCAATAGCAAAGTGAACCCCCCAAAAAAACATATATAGATCCTCCTGGAAATTGGAAGCAAACAAGATGACCAGGCAAAAGTTGGAAGCATGGGGGTGGGGATATAAGTGGGGGTAGGGGGTATGGGGGAAGGGGAGAGGGGAAGGAGAAGGGAGAAGGGAAGGACTGGGGAGAGTTTGTGGGAGTGGGAGGGTGGAGATGGAGGAAAGGTAGATATTGGAGAAGGGAATAAGATATCTACATTAAGGAAGTCATTTTAGGACTGGCAAGATACTTGGCTCTAGAGGGGATCCCAAGTGTCCATGGGGATGTCCCCAGCTAGATACTTGGGCAGCAGAGGAGAGGGTGCCTGAACTAGCCTTGTCCCCTAGTCACATTGATGAATATCTTGATCACCACCATAGAAATTTCATCTGATGGATGGAGATAGAGACAGAGACCCACATTCACATCAGAGCAATGGATTGAGCCCCCAAGGTGCAGGTGAAGAGCAGAAGGTGGGAGAAGACGAGCAAGGAAGTTAGGACGGTGAGGGGCTGGTCCACCCACTGAGACAGTGTGCCTGAATTAATGGGAGCTCACCAAATCCAGCTGTACTGGGACTGAACGAACATGTGATCAAACCAGACTCTCTGAATGTGGCTGCCAATGGGGGCAGACTGAGAAGCCATCAACAATGACACTAGGACCTATCTCTTCTGCATGTATTATCTTTTTGGGACCCTAGTCTATTTAGATGCACACCTTCCTAGGCCGGGATGTAGGGGGGAGGGCCTTTGACTTCCCACAGGGCAGGGTACCATGCCCTCTTTTAAGGAAGCAGGGGGAGGGATGAGGGATGGGGGAGAGGGAGTGGGCTGGGAGAAGGAGAGGAAATGTAATTTTTTTAATGGAAAAAATAAAAGAATATGGAAAAATCATAATTTCCCATTTTTTCTCCTGCCATGTTTGTTGTAATCCCCATTTTGCAAGCATGAGTTCAACATTTTTATCTCCTCTGTGTAAATGAAGTAAGCATCATTTGTCTTTCCCACTAGATATTTTCATTTAACATATGACCCCCTCCCCCATTTATCTGTTGATGTTCCAAGTAGCATGATTTTCTTCTTTTGCACTTGGGACACTTTTCCTCCTACTGGGTTGCCTCATCTACCCCTGACATGAGTATACATCCTTAGTCTTATTGTAACTTGTTATGCCATACTTGGACAATATCCCTGGGAGACCTGTCCTTTTCTGACAGGAAACAGAGGAAGAGTTGATCTGTGATTGACTATGCCAGCCAGGACTTCAGATAAATCCTACATTTGCTCATAACACAGGAACTGGACAATAAAAGAAAGAACTAGTTCTCCTAGGACTTCACAATCATTCCAATTTTCTCAGGGTCCTCTAGAGATGCTGTTGACCACAGACAACAGGAAATAATTTTAAGAACACAGCAGCCACATTTCCAAGAGGTGGGGTAGGTAATTTTTGGTCATTCAGTGGATTATGGATGTTTGACATCATTTACAGCGGTTGATTGCAAGTTGTTATTGATTATTGTCAGGGAAAAAAAATCAAGCAAAGATGGTTAGATTCCGAGATCTCTCCTTTCTTTTTCTTTCCTCTATCCTTCTAACTACAGTTTAAAAAGTGGTGGTAAAGGATGAAAAGGAAGAAAAGGGGGAATTTAGGAATGATAGGATAAAAGGGTATATTATTGCATCTACTTTTAAACTAAAAGCAACTATTAGTCACTAATATTTTACATTGGTATGGATTTTTGTATGTTGTTATAAAATTAAGGTTAATTTTGTTACAACATACTATACATATCTTTTTCTCTTGTTTAAGATATATTTGTGTATTGATACAAATTTAAGTTATTTTTCTTATAACATACTGCATATATATTTCTACACTTGTTTAAGCTATTGTACCTATCCAGCTCATTTAAAAATGTAATGCTCCAGTCACAGAAAACAAAAAAAAATGTAATGCAAAGTTCTAGTCTTTGAAATCTATTATTACAAATTACTTAGGATAA
The DNA here is from genome assembly GCA_004026605.1 of Ondatra zibethicus. NCBI lineage: Eukaryota > Metazoa > Chordata > Mammalia > Rodentia > Cricetidae > Ondatra > Ondatra zibethicus. The sequence continues at coordinate 3,508 of PVIU01034443.1, read as the reverse complement.
TTAAGAAATGCAGGTTACTAGTCTGTCATCTATAACAATGAAACTTGTAGTCCTGTTAGGTATGTTTTCAAGGTCAAACAGTAATTTATTTTATATAAATACTTCAGGGATCTATAGAACATGTCATTTACGACATTTTAATAAAATAAGACTTTTCATGACAGGAGATGGATGTTATCTTGGCAGCATCAATCTACTTCAGAGAAGATGATGGACATCAAAGAACCTCCATATGGAATTTGCTTTCATTTGTGGCAAAGTTAGTCACTGGGCAAGAAACTGTTCCAGCCTTGACTGCTGACAGTGTGTTGTCCAAAACTGACAAGCTGGATACAAAAGAAGGTGACTGCTGAACTTTACCAAGAAAGGTAGACAAGTCCTTTAAAATTCCTGCTTCACTGAAAAGTCTGTCAGGTATTCTAGGCCTGTAGGCTGAAGAATGATACCCCAACACTGCAGAGAAACCTTTGCTGACTGTGCAGGTAGCCTGCTGTCTCTGTCATTTCTATAGTTTTGAAGTTCTTTTCTCTGTACTTTATGTTTACTGAGATAATATTTTATCCTTCTTGGGTCACTGATGAAGGTGGAAGACTAGAAAGTTATACTATTTTTTGTTACCAAATTCAGAAAAGAAACTTACAAAAGAGATGTAAATTTTATAAGGTTGAAAGACATAAAAATTAAGTAATTTATCTAAGAAAATGTTATAAGTTCTAGAAAATTATTTTTAGACTTGTAATAAAAGTTATAAGTTTATACAGTTGAGAGACATAAAAGCTTAATTTATTTATCCAAGAAAATGCCTTAAGGTCTAAAATGATATTTTTAGGCTGGTAATAGAAGTTATGATAGCAAGTGAGTTAGGAATAAAACTTTGAACTCACCAAGATAGGATAAATAACAGAATGCTTAGAGTTTAGAAAATTCTAAGGGACTAGGTATTATGAATTTAATTCTTATCTGATAATTGTTCTTTTGTATATAATTTTTACTGTGTTAGAGTTAAAACTTTTCCTTTTCATTTAGAAAATACCTGATAATTGTTCTTATTGTATATTGTTTTGCTGTGCTATAGTTAAATCCTGTCCTTTTTTATTTAGACTAAAAGGGAAAATGTTGTAAGATAATCTTTTATTACATCATAAAGATGTGTTTCTGCCATGGCACCTTCTTAATGGTTCAATAAAAAGCTGAACTATCAATAGCCAGGCAGGAGATGATCAATGTTACTTCCAGGAACAGATAGAAACTCTGGGAAGAAGAGAGGTAGGGTTTTCCAGTCAGACTTGGAAAACATAGGATGTATGATAATGAACAGAGGTAATAAGATGAATGGCAGAACATAGATTAATATAAATGGGTTAATTTAAGACTTAAGAGCTAGGTGGGACAAGCCTAAGCTAAGGTTAAGTTTTTATACTTAATAGTAAGCCTCTGTGCTGTTATTTGAGAGCTGGTGGTCCAAAGAAATTCTCACTATATATGAAAATTCAAGAGAAGAATAAATAAAAAGAAAAACAGTCTACAGTATTGTGTGTGCACATCACATCTTACACCATTCTTTCCGTTGTTCCTAGGCATTAAAGTAGATTTCATCCTTTTGATACTTGATAACAACCTTATTAAACATATACCATCACATTGGATTAGTTCTTTACATATTTGGCCTCTTAAAATCATATTTTCTCCCAGCCCATGAATTGTCTCTTGACTCTGCTCATTGTATTCTTTTCTGTGCCAAACGTCTTCAGTACCATGCAATTTTGTTTAGTCCACTATAGCCTTCTTGTCTGGATGTTTGCAGTCAGATTACTAAAATAAATAAATAAATAAATAAATAAAATAAAAAAAAATGCCATGATTAATTCCACAGATATTTTCTGCTATTTTCTTTTTGTAGATTTATACTCTCAGATTATTCGTATCCATTCTCATTAATTTTTAAGGTTTCTACTGAGAGTTGATTTGGATCCACTGGCTCTGTGAGGTTTTTCTGATTGCTTTTTATCTTTGTAGCTATTTGCTGTCCATAGATTTGAAGAAGGGACTTCAAGTTTTGAATATGGGCATTGTCTAGAAATATCTTTCACTCCTGAGTCTGCTGAGACAGAAATTTTAGGCAGGCCTTTGGGTATGTTGTACAGCTAGACTTGGTTTTGGAGATCTGGAGGCAGATGGTCTGGTTTCTTGTTAAGTGGATGAATAGGCTTGGAATAAATGCTGAAGAGTTTGCCTATTTCTATTGATGGCTTGCTGGTTGGGAGATACTATCAATAGGCCGTAAACTTATTCCAGAATAATGTTTATAAAATCAGAGATGACCTGGTGTACAAGACTGATCTGGCACCAAGATGAACACTAGCAGGCTGGAGAGATGGCTCAGAGGTTAAAAGCACTGACTGCTCTTCCAGAGGTCTTGAGTTCAATTCCCAGCAACCACATGGTGGCTCACAGCCATCTGTAATGAGATCTGGTGCCCTCTTTTGATCAGCAGGCATACAGACAGAAACAACACTGTATACATAATAAATAAATAAATAAATCTTTATAAAAAAAAAGATGAACACTGGCCTTGAGAATATAGGGACTGGTCAGGCAGTGAGTGGTCCTGATACTTGTTTGTATTCACATTATCTGGAGGCTAAAGCAATGGTTGCTCACCTGGCTTTGGTCTTGAGACTATGGGTGACCTTGACTAAAGATTTTGAATGGAGGGTTCATCTATCATGATGTTCAACTGCTATAGTTGGCCTGAGTTTTGAGCCAACTGGTATTTTCCCCTCTATTAAAATTAAATGAACTATGAAAATATATACAGGAAACTCTAACATATCTTATTAAGTGAAGTATGCCAATCTAAAAAGACTTCATGGTACATGATTCAGTTACATGGCATTTTGGAAACAAAAAGGAAAGAGTCAAGCTGTCAAAATTTTAGTGATTTCTAGGGTCTGCAGGAGAAAGGAAGAAACAAATAAATAGAACACTTGGAATTGGAAGACAGTAGAATTATTATACATGGTGGATTCATATCATTATATACTTGTCAAAACACATAGGACAGAATTCAAGCCTTAGTCCCTAACACAAACTGTGACCTTTGATGGTAATGATATGTCAATGTAGTTTTATTTGTTATAATAACACACCTGCTCATGTGGCATATGTGGAGAACGTGTATGTACAGGTATAATAGAAAATTCTAAACTTTTACTTAGCTTGCTTTTTTTTTCAGATTTAAACTACTGTAAATCAATATAGTATATTAATAAAGTAATTCCTCTTCTAGAACCTAATAATTATTGCCATCCATAATGAAACTGAGAGCTTTGTTTGTATAATGCAATTTATAAAAAGTAAATTATTTGGGGGAAAATGTCACTTACAATAAAATTGACCTTAATATATAAGCAGGTTGATTAGTTTTGTTATGAATATCTTATGTTTTAACTGTCACTCACCACATTTGAAGGGTTGGGAATAGTAAGTCATGAAGAAAGATACTTCA
>PVIU01034442.1:0-11336 GCA_004026605.1 Ondatra zibethicus | reverse complement strand
ATTTTCTGGGCCTTTGGAGTGGAATTCTTCTCCTTCTTCTATCCCAATTATTCTTAGATTTGGTCTTTTCATGGTGTCCCATATTTCCTGGATGTTTTGTGTTGCGAATTTGTTGGATTTGTTGTTTTCTTCTATCACTGAGTTTATTTTCTCTATTGTGTCTTCTGCATCTGAGATTCTTTCTTCTATCTCTTGTATTTGTTGGTTATACTTGTCTGTGTGGTTCCTGTTCTTGTATCCAGATTTTCCATTTCCCGCCATCTCTCGGTTTGTGTTTTCTTCATTGCCTCCATTTCAGTTTTCAAGTTTTGAACTGTTTCAGTTACCTGTTTGATTGCTTTTTCTTTGTTTTCTAGGGTATCTTTGAAGAATTTATTCATTTCTTCTAACTTTTTGTTAGTTTTCTCATCCCTTTCGATAAAGGAGTTTTTCACCTCTTCTTTAAAGGACTCTATATCTTTCATAAAGCTACGTTTAAAGTCAATTTCTTCTACTTCATCTGGGATAGGTTGCTTGCGCTTTCCTGTTCCATAATCGCTGGTTTCTGGTGTTATCATGTTGCTTTTCAGGTTGTTGGACGAATTCTTTGATTGGCGCCTGCCCATCTCTTCTGAGAGTTGCCTGTTCTGCTCTGTTCGGCTCAGCTCGGCTCCCGTGGTCTGGATGAATCTGTGGAAGCTGGTTGTGCTCCTTTCTCGCCCAGGGGTTCCCAGTCCCAAAGGTGGGCTTACTGAGAGATGTCTGCTCTGCTCGTCTTGGCTCCGTGGGATAAAGGAGGCCCTCTAGCAGGGGACTCGCCCTTCCCCCAAGGCCTCAGCCCGGATAGGCTGAGTTTGGGTGCAGTTCGGACCACGCAGATGAGAAGGGATGCCCGGGGGCGAGCAGGGTTGGGATAAGCAGCAAAGCCAGTAGAGGGGAGCCCTAAGTGGCCAGAAGGCCTCGGGGACGGGCTGGGGCCCACTTACCAGGGACCAGATGAATCTGTGGAAGCTGGTTGGGCGAGGTTCCCAGCCCCAAGGGCAGGCTTACTGAGGGTTGACCGCTCTGCTCCGCTCGGCTCCGTGGGACCAAAACTCAATATTTGTAAATGTAGTAGTAGAGGTACAATGTTACTGTTAATGCCTATAGCTATTTAGTTTTACTTGTTAGAAATGAAACATCATGGTTATATTTACAGTATATAGCAATAGTGTTAAAATAATAGTAAAATAATAAGTATACCATTGTAGTATTTTACTAATACTATAGCTTAATCAGAGTGTTGTAGTTATAGTCATATCATAATTATACATTTATCGATACATTTGCAATTGTTACATTTTAATTATAATGATAATTAGGATTTCAATTGTACCAATGATAAGTTATTGGATTCAAATTTATTTCATATTGTTATAGCATTATTATAGCATAAATGTTACAGTATTGTGTCATAGTTATATTTATAGTTTTATAGTAGTAGTTAAAATGTTAGATTGCAGTTTTCATACTATTAATACAGTTTGAATATAGTGCTATAGTTATTCTATTATAGCTATAGAGTTGTATTTTCAATATGGTGGTGGTGTGGAGTTATTGTGTTATGGTTATGAGTATAGTGGTAGCAGTCTAGTGCTAATATTATAGAATCTTGAGCTTTGTGTAGAAAAAATATTACAGTTATAATTGTACCATTATTGTTACACTGCTACAGATATAGTGTTATGGTGAAAGTTAAGTTGTTATAGTGTTATAGGTATAATTTTGAATATATGAGTATAGAGTTATAGTTACAAAGTAACTTACCAGTAAAGTCATGGTTATTATTAAAATTTCATTGTTTTAGTTAAGGAATAACTATAGTTAAATATTTCAGTTATATGCAGAAGAGATAGGTCCTGGTGTCATTGTTTGTGGGTTCTCCATCTGCCAACTTTCGCCGCCACATTCAGAGAGTCTGGTTTGATCATATTGAGAACTGAGTCTTTTTGAATGCACTCCTTCCTAGGCCAGGAGGGATGGGGGTGGGCCTTGGACTTCCAACAGGGCAGGGCACCATGCCCTCTTTCAAGGAAAAAGGGGGAGGGAGGAGGGGTGGGGGGTAGTGGGAGGGGACCGGGAGAAGGGGAAGAAAGGAAAAAAATTTTTTTTTATCTTTAATTATGTTCTTGAATGGAAAAAATAAAACAAAACAATGTATGGAAAAAAAATATTTTAAAACAATAAAAAAAAAATATTTCAGTTATATCTACAGAGGCATAATTCTAGTTTTATAGTTGAAAGTGTTGATAGAGTTATCATATTGCATATTTAAGCATAATGATAAAGTTATAGCCATAATAAGGATATAGTGAGTGATATATTATTAATTTAGTAATGGTATTAATTTTACATGGGTGATATTATAGCAATAGTATTATGATTGTTATTATAATGGCATAATTGTCTTATTACAGTTATTTCTGTGTTAATATAGATTATCTTGTGGTTAAAGCAACAAGTTTGTAATTATAGTAACAATGCTGCTTATTATATATTAATAAGTATATTAATATAGTTGAATACAGATGTAAGTTTATACTTGGAAATTAAAGAAAGCTTGATTATATTCATACACCTGTTTTAGTTATAGTGTTTTATTTATAATGGTGAATGTGTATGGATTTAATGGAACAGTTATTTTTATATACTTATGTTTTAAGTTGTAGTTTTATCATTAGAGGAATATTGAATAGTGGATTGTAGTGATTTTCTTATAGCCATATTTATATTAAAGTATTAGTTATACTGCCAGTGTTATGGCTTAGTATTAAACTATAAGGTCATAGTGTTATCACACTTTAGACATAATCGCAAAATTATTGTGATAGTTATAGTGTTATAATTAAAGACTTAGAGTTACAGTAACATCATTATAGTTAGACACTAAATCATAGTTCCACTAATGCTACTTTGTTTACATGTTATAGTTATAAATACATTTCTATTAATTTGTTACAGAGATATTGCCATGATAGTATATCATTCCTATACTAATGCCTGAAGTTTTAGATATTGTTATCCTATTAATGTTAGAGTTATAGGACTATTACTGATTATAGTTATAACACTGCTATTCTAATTATAGGTATAGTGATAGTTTTAACTTATATCACCACACTATAACTTTATGACTCTAATTATTCAACTTTAATTCTAACTATCCATTAAGAATATTAATATTAAAGTTACAGGTTATTATCACAATATTGTAGTGTTACATTGAAAATGATATCCTAAAAAGCATGATGTTATATAAAATCACAAGTATATATAGGAAGAATTATATTTTGTATTAGCCCTGATATTTTCTGTAAGAATACAGTGATAGTAGTTATACTGATATAAAATTATGGCCTTGATATTAGTGATGAATTCACATTGGTAGTTTTCATAGCATTCAATATTATAATAATGTTATACTAGTAGTCATTTGCATTGTATAATAATTACTCTGTTATATAGTAGAGAAGTAAAACTAGCATTATATTGATATAATTATCTTTTGATCTTAAGTGGTAGCATTAGTATATTAGTAACCATTTTATTGTAGCAATGGAGGTACAAATATAGATATATTGGTTGTAGTAACAGTTATATTTTCATGGGGAGAAACATATAGTTAAAATGTCATATTTTCAACTGTAGGACATTGTGGTTTGAATAAGAATGAACTCCATAGGCACACGTATTTGAATGTGTAGTCATCAGGGAGTGCCACTATTTGAGGTTTAGAAGGATAAGAAGTTGTAGATTAGTCAGGGCTGGTGGCATATGCCTTTATTCCCAGCACTCACGAGGCAGAGGCAGGTGTATCTCTGTGAGTTTGAAGCCAGCCTGGTACAAGATCTAGTTCCAGGACAGGCTACAAAGTTACAGAGAAACCCTGACTTGAAAAAAAATCAAAAACCAAGAAACAAAAAACAAAAACAAAAAATTTAGTTGTGACTTTGAGGAATTGTATCACTGGACATGGGCTGAAAGGTTTCAAAGACCTGTGTCAAGCCTAGGTTATTTCTCTTGGTTCACATATCAGGTTGTATCTCTCAGCAATTGCTTGAGTGCCATGAGTGTTTCAATGCTCACACCACACTTCCTTCCATCATGATAATAGACTAAACTTCTATAACCTTAAGCTGTCCCCAATTAAATGTTTTCCTTTATAAGAATTACCTTGGTCATGGTGTTTCTTCACAGCAATAGAACACTAACCAAAACAGCCATAATTTAAGTTATCAGAAATTAGTTATTATAGAGTGAAATGTATTCTTATTGTATGATGCTATAGCTGTGTTTATAATATAATTATATTGAGTTTAATTTTTACTGTAATATATTGATAGTGTTAATGGAATGGTTATAATATAGTTATCAATGCCATTATGCTGCTAGTACTATATCTATTATGGTTCTGTTAAGGCTTTAAGTACAAAAGTTATTTTCAGCTAAAATTTTAGTGACACCATAAAATTTATAGTTATTTTATAGTAACATGAATTGTAGTATTGCAGTGCTGTATTTATCAAGTCTTATTTGTATTTCTAGAATTATGGTTAGAGTTAAAATGTTAAACTTTAGTATTATAGTTCTATAGCTCACATCATAATTTTAGTACTAGAATTATATTTACAGTGATAGACTTAAAGTGTTATGGTCAAAATGCTAGCATGATGGCCCTGGTGCTATAATTGAAGGCAGATGTTTAGTGTACTGCTATTGTTGTAGCTATTAGTTTTATAGTTTTAGTATTGTATTGTAAAAATAAAAAATGTAAATATAATATTAGAGTATCATTATTAAAGTTAGCATGCTATTGTTATAGTGTTAGGGTATGTTTTTTCTGTTATAGTGATTCTATTATATTTATAACTTTAGTGATATAAGATTATTGGTAATTTGCATTATGCATATTATAAAATCATAGGTCTGGTCATAGTGCACACATAAGATTTAAATCTCCATTCCGTATAAGGGTAGCTAAACATTTATTGTTGGAACCTTTGATGGCTGAGATTTTTTTTTTCTTTATGCCTTTTCTCATCTTCCTAGTGTAGCCCAGGAGGATTTTTTCACTGACATTGTTGATCTTTTTGACAATAACTACTACTTTTTCTGCCCCAGCCCAAACATTATTCTGACTTGAAATTTCTTTGTCCAGAAGATTACTATATTCTCTTTCAATATAAGTCAGTCAGATTCGTATAACACAGTAGCTCCACTTCTATTTTTTTACATATTTAAATCTAGATTTTGCATATGACCGACATATTTTATAGCTATTGGTTTATATTTTGGCTTACTTTGCTTACCATGATTTCCATTTATAATCATTCTTCAGCAAATTACATACTTTAGTTATCTATATATGTGGCTTTGAATTTCATCCTTTTTTTTGATGATCTGTAATTGTGATCACTCTTTCAAGTAACTGAATGACACTTGTATACGTTTAGAGAAATATATAATCAAAATGTTTTGTCTTGTTGTTTTTTTCCCGTACTGGGAAGGGACCCAGAAACTTGAGCAAGCCTTCATTCCTAAGCTACAACTCCAGCCATGTGCCTTTTTATTCAGGTTATTCTTTTCTTTGTTTATTTTTTGCTATTAAGTCATAAAGTTCTTATTTATTAGGTATACTGTCTTCTTAATAATAGGAATGTATATATGCCAAGGGATGATGTGTTGGCTACTTTTATTGATATGAAGTTTTCACATGTCATAATTGTGCTATGGTAATTCAGATACGTAGATGAATTCAGTATAGATATAAAACAATCAGGCTACTTTTAACTTCTATTTTGCCAAGGTTATACTATAAAAATTAACATGCAGATTAAGAGACTATTTGTCATAATTAACTACATATGTTAGAGTAAGAAATAATGCCATATTCCATTTCTTATTTTACATGAGGTGTTTAATAATGCATTTCCACGATACTGATGGTGTTGATTAGGAACAATTTTTCATTATCCATTGAGTTGTCTTCTATACCTTCTATACCCCTTTTTATTTCACAACCTCAACATTACTTGACCAACCTTTATTATTGGTTTCCTAGGTAAATGTCATAATATAGTTCTATCATGAGAAGGACTTTATAATCTTGTGGCTAGTGACCATATTATGTAGCACTGTGAATGATTTTGAAATCAAGACAACAGGTCTTCAGAAAGTAGACTGACATATCTGACTAATTCTTTCAAAGTAGATTTGAATTTATCTCTTTAAACTATACTTTGGTTGTGGCAACTGTAGAATTGGCTGTTGTAAGAGTAAAGCAGTACTTTTCATGAATTATAGCCATAAGCAGAATATAAAAGCTCCATACAGATATGGTTTTTCCTAATGTATGTTTACTTCATTAGAGATCATATAGTTAGGTATCCTTTTATTAACATACAATAATTATACAAAATATTGGGTTTAATTAAAACATTTTCACACATGTATGATATATAATTAATTTCATTCTTATTCATATTCATCTCCATTACTGTAAAAATATAATCTGCTAAAAGTTTGACAAGTACATGAACAAATAGGACATAGATATAATATTGCTTAAAGGGTTTATTTAAATACTAGTTTTAAAACATTTATGCTTTTATTGTTATTTTGCCAAAAAAACAGTGTTAAATATGTGTTCTAGTTTTCTTTTCTGTTGCAATGCTAAACACCACACACAAAAGCAACTTAGAGGAAAGGATTTGTTTGGTTTACACTTTAGGACACATGCAATGATTAAGGGAAGGCAGTGCAGAAACTCAAGCAGGAACTGAAGCCTAAACCATGGCTTGTTCAGTGGCTTATTTTCAGCTAACCTTTTTATATTTCTTGGGTCTAGGTAGATGATGCCCACAAATGGTTTGAACTCTCAGTCACCAATCAAAAATCAGGGGACCTTTCACAGATATGACTAGAGGCCAATATGATTGAGGCAACTCCTCAAGATCTTCCAAGGTGACTCTAGGCTAAAACTCATTAGGGTAACATGAATCTACTTCTAATAAGCATCCTACAAATTTCAGACTAATGGTGCAATTCTGTTTTACATTGCAAAACCTGCATGTCTATAAGATTTTGGTTTAAAACAGTGAAGCATAGTGAAACATTTTTAAGTTCCACATTGTACGACTTTTGCATGACTCCTGTAGATTCTAGGATCTCATTAACATTTGGAATAATATTATTCATAAATGACGAATTTTCCAAGACAAATAATGTTTTAGAGAAAGAAATAAAAAAACAGAATGCTACAAAAATGATACCTGATTTTTTTTTATGAAAACATGGGAGTGTAAGCAACTGTTTTACTACTAAAAAATAAATACTGAGGCCTTTGCAAAGAAAAGAAACTTCTCTGGTAATTGGAATGGTCTGTGCAAAAGTTTCACAGAATATTAACATTCTGTTCTGCAGTATGGAAGATAATATGATGAGATGAACTATTTTGAAATTTATCAAATATATTTCTTAATTTTAAAACTTTTATGTGTCTGGGTGTTTTGCCTGTTTGTTTATCAGTGCACAATATGCATGAACTACACAAGGAGGTCCAAAGGAGGCATCAGATCCTCTGGGACTGAATTTACAGATGGTTGTGTGTAGTGGCATTTCATTTGTATTTTAATAAATAAAGGTTGCCTGAAGATTTGCCTGAGAGCAAAACAGCCCCACTGGTCAGCCTTAACGACCAGGCCGTGGTGGTGATATACACCTTTAATTCCAGTAGTCATGCCAGTTTGCCATAGAAATTGGGTGGTGCCTGTCTTTAATCCCAGTGGTACACACCTTTAATCCCAGAACTGGAGAGGGGTATAAAATGGGAGAAGACAGCTCTCAGACACAGTCTCATTCTGAGATTTTCGGAGGCAGAATTGCCATTTCGGACTGAAGTTGAGGTAACAGCCAGTGCATTAGTTCTTATCTGCCTTAGGACACTACTGCTTGTTTTCCTCTCTGCCTTGGGTACTTTGCCATTTAATTAGCATATCTCTTCTTTCTGGAGCATATCTTTGTTGCTCTCTATAAATATTTTTCTCCTCCTTTTTTTACATTAATTTGCTTGTTATTCTCAGAATACTTAACATTGACTATATACTTAGTATTAGGGTTAGGTACCTGTATTCCAGATCTTCAAAACAGGAGAATAAAATACTGTATAGATAAACTTTAGATCCACATTAACTTTCATTCCCAGGACCTAATATTATCTATACCATGTAGTCAGTGATAAAGAAATTTTGATTAAATGAAAGAATCAATAAATTTGTGTTTCTTCCTGTACTAGACTAACCAAGAGCTATTGTTTGCCAAATATTTTTATTTTCTGAGAACTTCGTTTATGAGCACAGCATCTCCATCATTCCAACTTCTTCTACTGCTCCAATTCCTCCCATGTTTTATTCCAACAATTTGTAGTCTCCTGTATTCACACACATACATGTATAACCTACTGAGTCCTCTTAGAATTAATCTTATATACATACTTTCAGGGTGACCCCTTGGGATTGGATAACATATGTGGGAGCTCATCCCTGGAGGAAATTGATTCTTCCTCTCTCAGTAGCCACTGGCCACAGGTATCTTCTTATTAAGATATGGGAGCATGTGAATTTTTATTGTCCAGGTTGGCATTCTGACAGGCATAGTAATTATACTGATGTTATTCAGGCAACTATATGGTAGTGAGTTCATGGGGGCATTTTCTCTGTTGTGTCTAAAGGACATTATCTAACAGCAGACTGCCTTGGTCTTTGATTCTCACAATTTTTATTTTCTCTTCTGTGAGTACCCTTGAGCCTCAGGTAGGAGGAGTCGCCTCAAAAATCTAACACCAGGGATTGGGCTCCAAACAGCCACTTATTCTTTATATACTGACCCATTGTGGATGTCTGGAGGAGTCTCCAACTTTTATAAAAAAGTAGTTCCTTTCCTGAGGGTTGTTGGTTACCCCCAAGGTAAAAGTTTCACCAATGCACTATGGGGTTATTTGCTGGGTCAGTCATTGTTCTGGTTCCTAAGAATCATTCCTATATTGTTCAGTTGTGTGTCAGTTTGAAATAAGCTACAGTTATCAGAGAGGAAGGAGCCTCAGTTGAGGAAATGGCTCCATGTGATCCAGGTGGAAGGCATTTTCTGTTAGTGATCAGTGGAGACACAGCCCATTGTAGGTGGTGTGATTCCAAGGCTGGTGGTCCTGGGTTCTGTAAGAAAGCAAGGTAAGCAAGCCAGTGGAGGCAAGCCAGTAAACAAAACCTCTCCATGGCTTCTGTATCAGCTCCTGCTTCCAGGATCTCATCCTGTTTGAGTTACTGTCCTGTCTTCATTCAGTGATGAACAGCATTGTGGAAGTGTAGGCCAAATATCCACTGCCCATTTGCTTTTTGGTCAAGGTGTTTTTTTGTAGCAAGAGAAACCCCAACTAAGACAGAAGTTGGTAACAGAATTGTATTGCTGTGAAAGACGAAAGACCTATCCATGTTTTGGGGAGGATTGTGAAGGACTTTAAGCCATTGGGTGTTGAGCACTCAGTGGGAAGTTCTTGAGGAGCTTGAATGATAAGGATGTTGAGATCAGTGCAGAACATAGAGGCCTGGCTTGTGAAGTTTCAGCGGGAAATTTAAACTCTATTAGGGCCGTTGTTATTTTGAATTGAGATTCTGTCGTTCTGACCAGCTGGGGCTGATAAGTCAGACACGAATAAAAACAAAGCAGCACCATCAAAGGGAAAACTTTGCATTATAGGTAGAATTGATGCTGGTTAGTGTGAGCTAAGAAATTAGCAGTGATAGAGACCAGCATAACTGAGGTAAAATCTCTTGAGCACTCAGAGATCTTGTGTTCCAGAGGTAGCCACATATGGTAGTGTGTAAAAGTCAACCAGGTAGTACTGGTTTGAAAGAATGATGAGGTCATAGAGAGCAGCTGAGGGTTGGCACTCTGAGTGACTAGGAGAGGCCATGAGTGAAAGTGCAGCCACAGTGACAATTTAAGATGCAGAATTGAAGGTGTCCTGCAGAGAAGTAAAGGCTTGGCACCATGGTCATAGCATTTCATTGCAGCAATAGAAACCCTAAGACAGTTGGTAAGTATTAGGACCGCAAATTGCTCTTCTTCCTTCACAGCTGGTATACTTTGCTCCAATACCGTGAGGAATTCCTGAGGGAGGATGCTTTCACTTCACTACCCCATTTCTCCAAGTCTTGTGTCTGAAGTGTGTGGTTTCTTCAACAATAAGGCCTTACATTTAATTCTGGGAGACATCTGGTAACAGCAGCAATAGTCAATATTTTTTCAGAGGGTCTCTTGGACTTCCCTGAATACCAACTTAGAAGGTTGTTTTTCCTCCTTAGTCCTGAAATATTTGTGAGAGAATACATGGCTTTTGGAGGGGAACATTTTCACCCCAAGTGGAATAACTTCAGTTAAACCATTTCTGTGCACGCACATATGTATACATTGTATGTAATTTTAGGTAAACACAAAAGAATATGTTTTGCCATGTCTGTTTCAAACATCCTTAATGTTATTGATCCCTCCTCCCTCCTGCTTTCTCTGTTTTGTCCTCCACCTCCCTCCCATTTTCCCTAGTCTCCCTTATAGCACCTGTGTCCTGCCATTCACCACTGCAGCTGTCTTAAGGTTAGATTATCTTTCTGAAATCTTCTCTTTTTTAGTGTAGACAATAATAATTTAAAAATTTCCTTTAAGGACTCTTTGCTGCATCTTGTCATGTTTTCTATGTTGTATTTTCATTGTCATTCATCTCAGTGTGTTTTCTAATTACCCTTGCGATTTATTCATTTACTTCCTAGTTACTTTGGAGTGTGTTTACTGAATGGAAAAAAAAAAGAGGACATAACTGTTCCTACTTTCAGGTTGAGGAGAAGGTTTATTGTAGATACCAAGGCAAGAATGGCCAGAACACCTCAAAGTACCCACGGTTTTGAGAGGAGATGGGGTAGAGGGAAAGCAAAGAAGGAAGAGAAGAGAGAGGGAGAAAATAAAATACCTGGGAACCCAGAGAGCAAGAGGGAGCATAGACAAAATAACTGAGTTCTGTATGGATCAGGCTGTGGGAAGCGAAGTGGAAGCCCAGCCACTGGGAGGGAGAGCTTTAGGGTTTGGGATGAGAATAGAAGGGCTAGGATGAGCCATGGGTACTGAGTGAACCTGGGACATCTGACCAGCATCCATTTTGATATGTTTTTTTTCTTTTTTTTCCATACATTGTTTTGTTTTATTTTTTCCATTCAAAAACATAATTAAATAAATAAAATTTTTACATTTCTTCCCCTTCTCCCGGTCCCCTC
>PVIU01034441.1:0-11336 GCA_004026605.1 Ondatra zibethicus | reverse complement strand
ACCTTCCTAGGCCGGGATGGAGGGGGGAGGGCCTTGGGCTTCCCACAGGGTAGGGTACCCTGCCCCCTCTTAAGGAAGCAGGGGGAGGGAGGAAGGGTAGTGGGGGAGCAGCGGGAGGGGACTGGGAGAAGGGGAGGAAGTGTAAATTTTTGAATGAAAAATAAAAGAATATGAAAAAAAAAACGTTCTTTCGTCCTCATTGAACGTTTGAAAGAAATAGGTGATGTCACCTGTAGAAAAGAAGGAATTTCCTAAAGAAAGTTTTGATGCAAGTGAGAAACAAGTCATCAGATATAATTATCTCATTGTTCTTCTCTCCTCTCTCCATGTATAAAGATGAAGGCATTCCATGTGGTCTCGTTAAAGACATTGCATGCCAGTGAGCAATCTGTTGCTGAGAAGCTGTGAATACATTCAATTTAAAAATGTATTTCCTCTCCCATCTTTTCTATTTCATATCACTTTTTATAAAAACTGTTTATGCCATACTTTATATATTTCACATCACTTTTTTCTCACTTCTGTTTCCTTATGATTACATGCCCCTACCCCCACTCCTCAATAAAGCACAAGCATACTAGTTTTTGCTTACTGCTCTTTTTATAGGCAATTTGGTCTGGGACATGTGTAGTAGACATTCTTGAACTTCCTAGGGAGGGTGTACATCTATGAAGAATTTCCTTAGAACACACGTCTAGGAATAGAATTGCTGAGGTAGAATTGACATGTACCAATTTCCTAAGCCAGGTACCATTGTTTTCCATTCTGGCTTTTTATTTTTTCATTTATTGTTTGTTTTTTTCTGGTGTATACTTTCATGAATAGCAAGATACATGCCCATGACCTCTCCTAAGCCTGATGTTGTTTTAAATAAACTTAAAAAATTAATTTTAACTGATCTATATCATGAAGCATGTACATATTTATAAGTAATAAGTGAAATTTTAACACATATATTACGAAATATATAAATTAGGTCAAATATAAATTATAAATTATTATCTTTTTTTCTTCCAGGTAAATCTATTGTAAATTCACAAGTAAAAACATCACACAGCCTGATTAAGATATCCATTTAAACAACCATTTGCCCAGTCCCAGATGCTGTATGTCTCAATGAATTTCAATTCATTATACTAGTCAATATGAGGTCACACAGGTTTGCTTAGCATTTTATACTTTGTCAAATACATTTTAATGCACATTGTCATTTCTATATGGCAAAAATGCTCAAAAAACCTTCTAGCTTTTTGAAATGTACAATGTATTATTGTTATTTGTAGTCACCCCTATGGTATAGTAACACTCCAGAGCTTCTTGCTCCTACATAAATATTAGTAATTCTATAAATACAAATCTAGGTAATTTATGGAATTTATCTGTTTTCTGACTAAGGAAAGATTACACATGATGATGATGATGATCATGATGATGATGACGATGACAACAATATGACGATGCCAACCACAACAATAACTACTAATTGCTACTGGAGATTAACTCTCCCATTGTATCCCAGATGATGTTTGAACTTGTGATTCTCCTGTCTCAACCTCTGGAACTCCAGGAATTATGGTTATGAGCCAACACATCAGTCTGCTAACTGTTAACTCAGTAAATAGTATTCAGTTTCTCCATAGCCTTACCATCACTTTTCTTTTCTTGTATCTGAAAAAGGATATACCATTCTCACTTACAAATCAACAATTTTGAGATACTAAATCTGAGCAAGATCATGTACTAATTTTTCTTGTGTTGAGTTTATTTCTGTGGGAAAACATTCTAAAATTTCTAAGTGCTGGTTAGTTTATTTTTATAAACTGGAAACTAATATGAAACTTTCAAACACACAGAAAAGTTAAATAAAAATGCAATGAGCACACACACACACACATTCCTGTAGTATGTGTATATCTTAACATTTACATGTTACCTCTGTTCACATTTGTCCATCCACCTATTAAAATAACTAAACTGTCTACGTTGATTTTTTACTTTTGAGTAACAAGTCGCCACTAACATTGTTATGTAATATCTAGTGCATATTATCTTTGTTTTTGCCAAACAGATTGTCTACAGGAGGGTCCAACAAAGACATATTTTAATGTGGAACCTTATAAGAGATATATCGCTGTCAATTTTGCTAAGGCTATTGGTTGAATCCATTTCTCTGTGGATGTGAGACCGCGGACTCTAGAGGACTTCTAGATAGTGGCTGGCTTAGGTCTCTTCTAAGCTCTTGCCTTGGGGTTCGTCCATGTTCATCTTAGGATACCGCTACTTGCTTTTTCAAGACAGGATGATCTCTGGTTTCAATTGTTAAGACTGCCTGTGGTGGATAATCTTGACTGTCAACTTGACAAGATGTGGAATCACCTAAGATACAAACAATTGAGAAATCTGTGAGGAATTTTCTTTATTCCATTAACTGAATTTGGAAGACCTAAGCTGAATATGGGAAGCACCTTACAAGCAAGGGCCATGGCATAAGATCTGAGGGTAACAGTCTTTGTAGTTTCCTTCCTTGCCTTCATATCATTCTTGAAAGTTTATCTTCCCTGATGGTGACATAGCTGCTGCTATTCTTTGCTGAATCAGAATCTACACTCTTTGGTGTTCTCAAGTAGACTGAAGACCAGTGTCTCTTCAAGAATCCTTCAGCTCTTCAACACAGAGTGGAAATATACAGATCTTAGTGAACTGAGTAGCTAACATGTTCTCAGCCTCTCTAGCATAAAGATAGCTGTTGTGGGACTGTCTAGACTATATTGGGTTAGCCTATATAATAACTTCCCTTTTAGTATGTATTTATTCTACTGATTGTGTTCCTCTACAGAACTCTATTTCAGACTGTGGTACCAAAAGTGGTTCTAGAAACACAGCATTAGAATAATGAATTTCACACTGATCTTAGTGTCTATAGCTAGTGATAAAACTCAGCAAAATTAGCAGTCACTAAAAACTCTGTTGGTAGTTTGGAAAACAGTGAGAATCCATGGTGTGAACTATTTAAAGAACTAAGATTTTTCATTTTTAGACAGGAGATACTGTTTGTCATATCCCAGGTGACATCTAATATATTTTATCTAATTTTGGACTCTCATATTATTGCAAGTCTGTATGTCTCGTAGCAAAACAATGTTTGTAATAAAACACAAATAAGGACATTGTCTACAGATGAAATGTTAATTGATTTTGGATTCTTATTGATAATAATATTCATTTTCTCCTAGTTTGAGAAGAATAACTACCCATTCCAATACCCTTAAATATGACATTTGAATAAATATGAACTTATGGGCTATTGTCTGTGTTGATTAGTTTCAATTTTTAATTTGACACAAGCACAATATAGAATTACCTGTGAAGAGAGTCTTAATGAAGAATCACCTAGAATAGACTGGCTGTGGACATGTTTGTGGAAGATTGTCTTGATTGGTAATAGAAAACTCATCCTTTATAGAGTGTACCATTCCCTAGGCCAGCAGTCTTAAGTTTTGTTTCATGAACCCTTTGGAGGGAGGTTCACATGTCAGATGATCTGCATATCAGAAATTTTAATTATGATTCATAATTTAGCAAAATTAAAATTGTGAAGTAGCAACAAAATAACTTCTTGGGGTTACATCAACATGAGGTTGTGGCATTAGGAAGGGTGAGAACCACTGTCCTAGGCAGGGGCACCTAAAGAGTATAATAGAGGAAAAAGCTAGCTGATGACAAGGAAGCAAGAGAGCCATCATTTGGTTATTCATTTTTCTCTGCTCTTTGCTGTGGATGTGATGTGACCAGCTACCTCATGCTCCTGCCTCCATGACTTCCAAGTATGATGGATTCTAACCTGAAATTGTAAGCTAAAGTAAACTATTCTTCCCTAAATTGTGTTTTGTAAGGATATTTTGTAACCATAACAGAAACAAAACTAAAACAGGAACCCTTGAGAAATTCTTTCTTGTGGTAGGGGGTATTATTGCTTAAAACTCCACAATGATTTTTCTATGTTCAGATTTTGTTTTTTCCAGATTAAATCTTTTTAGGTTACATATTACAGGAACATATGCATTCAGGGGTTACTGAGTTTGTTGACATGTTAGTTTTTATATTTATCTTTTATAAGAATGTTTTCTCCTCAAGACAGGGTCTCCTTCTGCAGCCCATACTGCCTTGGAATTCACTATACAGCTCAGGATGACCTTGATCTCATGAAAATCCTCTTGTTTTAGCATCCTAATTTCTAGCATTACAGGTGTGATAGATTTTATTCTCTTTCTTCCTTCTAAATCTCTCCAAAATTTTTTCAAGAATCAAGTTCTTAGTTTTGTTTACTATTTATGTTTCTGGATTCTATTTCATTTATTAGTTGTTATTCTTAATGTTTCTTCATTCCATTAAGTTAGGGTATAGTTCTTTTTTGTTTCCTAGTAGAAAGTGTGTTTGTTTATACTTTTATTAAAGAACACCTATTTATTGTTATAAATATCTCTTTCCAAAACATTTTGATTTGGTGGACTGTTTCCTTTTCATGTATCTTAAGGTATATTTTGATTTCTTTTTTGACCTATTAGTTGTGGCATATTTGTGAATTTTCTAATTTTCTTTTTATTATTTATTTTTGGTTTTAATACATTGTAGTTACAAAAAATAAACTTGAAATGACTTCTGTCTTTTGTAATTTCTGAGACTTTTTTCATGAGTCAAAATGTAGTCTATTATTTAGAATATTCCCTATGCAGTTGAGAAGAATTTTTTTCTGATGTTGTCGGATGGAATAATGTTTACATATCTGTTAGATCCATTTTACAACCAGGACGGAAGTTTGTTTATTTTTGAGCTTTTCTATATTTATTTTTGGCCTGATGATCTTTTTATTATTGAAAATAGGGTACTGTAGTTACTTGCTAGCTTATTATTGTGTGCTATTCCATCAGTCATAATTATAGTTATTTTAGGAGATGACTGTATGTATACATACAGGATTTATATGTGCTTGATGAATTGGCATCTCATCATTATTATATTATGAGATGGCCTTTGTCCATTTTGACATATTTTGACTGATAATATGTGTCTGTCTTAGGCTTACTACTTTCATGGAAATCTTTAAAAATTTCTCCGTTTTCAGCCTGTGTCTTTAATGTTAATCTAACTTATAAAAAAACATATCATTAAACTATTTTGAAACAATTTATTTATATTGAATCTTTTAGTTAGAATTCTAATTTTCCTTACACTCAAAGTAAATGATAGTTAAGTATTTTATGTTTATTTTCTTTCTTCTTGTTATTTTTTCATTCCTTTCTCTTCAGTGTCTATATGCTTACTAGTAAATATTTTTGTGGTTATTGTGAGGCTTACTTAAAGGATCTTACAATTATAACTTTAACATAGTGAAACTATATACAACCAAGTTATCAGTTATCAAGTAAGAATTACAGTTACAATATCCAGTCCATTTGGCAAAACAGAAAAAAAAATACTCCATCAGCTGTCATCTCCTGAAGAGTCCAGAGTTTTGTACCAATTTAAGTTCTACCATGATTAGGTAGAACTGTAACTGTAACTATTCGGTGTTCAACCCTATTGAAAACCTGAGAAGGATTTAATATTACTTGAGTAAGCAGGAAGTGCAGAGAAAACAACTTCCAAAGTTAAGAGATAACAGACATCTGGCTGCCTAGATAGTCACCCTAGGTTCTTCTGTAATGTTGGTACGTCCAACTTCAGCCTATAGGCCTAGAATATCTGACAGACATTTTGTGAAGCAAGGAATTTTGAAGGACTGTCTCATCTTGTCTTGTCAAAGTTTGGTAGTTGTCCTTTTTTTTTTTTTTTTTTTTTTTTTTTTTTTTTTTTTTTTTTTTTTTTTTTTTTTTTTTTTTTTTTTTTTTTTTTTTTTTACATTTTGCTGGTCCAGTTTGGACAGTATATTGTCAGTGATTGAAGCAAGGGCCAGTTTTTTTGTTCAAATGGCTAGCTTTTGTCAAAGAAACCAAATTCCATACATAGTTTCTCTGATGTTCATCACCCTCTCTGAAGCAGAGTGGTAAGCAGACATGTCTCATTGTCATAAAAAGCTTTGGGTTGTTAACATATTAATTGCCATAATCTTTTGGTTTTTGATGTGTTTGAGGATCATCGATCTTAATATATCTGTGTATGACCTTGAAAATGTACCTAACATTGTACAAAATAATGTACAATGATATTTTTAAAACTGCTTTTTGCATCTTGAATTTTGTACTTGAGGTATAAGTATTATTCCCTGGGACTGGAGAGGCTCAAAGGTTAAGGGCTTTTTTTTTCTACAGAAGACCAAAGTTAGCTTCCCAGAACCCATATCAGGCAACTCACAATCTTCTATAACTCAAATTCTAGGAAATCCAACATTCTCCTCTTACTCTGACAGGCAGGTATCTGCGTGTGTGTGTGTGTGTGTGTGTGTGTGTGCGCACGCGCGTGCAGGTGTGTGTATGTGTATGCAAATATATATTAACAAAGTAGAATTTTTAAAAAGTGTTTCAGGCACTCTCATGGCAGTAATGAATTATCTTGGATTTCTCTGGTTATTTAATTTTTTATGCTTTTATGTTAATCATTGTTGCTCACCATTAATTCAATACATCTCAGGAGAAGATAATTTAAACTGCTTATCAACATTATAAATAGTATATAATGTTTTTTTATTTTTTGAGAATACTTTTCAATTATTTTTAATTGTCCTACATATTATTTTACTTTTTAAATGTGCCACAAATTATGCATTTAGTGCACAGTTAAGTAGTTTGTTAATTTTAATTTTGCTATCTCAAATATTCTTGCCATAACTATTGTCATGTAATTCTCTTATGGTAAACATGTAAGACTTTCTCAAAATTGTTAATCTATAAACTCTGTATAAACTAATGTTTAATAGAATATAGTAAACTGCTTATCTAAGTTTGTGAACTAGTTTTTACTTTTAGTAGTGTCAATTTACAATCCCACCAACAGTGTATGAGAATTTTATATCTTTATACATGGTCTTACTTAATTTTTAACTTCTATCAGTCTAAATATATTTTGTATGTTTTTTTTTAGTATGAGCATCATCTAATTGCTACCAACATTGAGCTTCCTTTTGTATTCTTTTCTTATCTAACATGATCATTGAAACATATATTTATCTATAAATATGGCTTCATTTGACTCTCTTATATCTCAGCACAACATGGATTTTGTTCACTAAGTTCTAAATATATTTAATATGCATTATGATTCTTATTCCATCTGATTATTACATTGAAATTCCTTGTTATATTCCCATATTTGTCTCATCAGCTTCTCCAGTATAAGAGCTTGATGTTAAATCCCAGTAACTACAGGATTTGATATTTCTTAAGCCAATATTTGTCTCCAAAAATTCATGCCATTTTTAATTATTTAATAAAAATTAATAGTGCGGAGAGGAAAAAATACCTTGAAGTAGATGGTGAATGAACCATAAAGTTCATTCTCAAAGATGCTTCTTTTATGTTTGATGTTAGCCAAAAGACCAGGACCCAAAGCCAAGCAAATATATATGAAATTTATATCTCAATAACAATTGTTTTCTTCTTTTATTTTTTGTTTTTATTTTTGGTTTCTTTATTGAGACATTCTCACTCTCTAGTCCAGACTGGCTTCAAACCTTTCAAACAAACCTTCTCTGCCCTCTCGAGTACTGACTGGCCATGAGCTACAATGTTGAGCTTTAATGCTTTATACTAAATGGCTCTTTTATTAAAAATAATGAAATTATCAAAGTGAACTTTGACATTTATGAATGTTGTTGACATTTACTTCATAAGCTTTAATGATCATTCACATATATCATTCAGGCACATCATATAATTTGACTCAAAATACTCCCACAATGTATTGTTTTCATTGCCTTATAGATGGTACCAAGCAGGTTTAAATGTCTGAACTGAACTAGTAGTAGTGGCAATTTGTATATAGATTTGTAAAAACTGCAGGAGTTTTTCACGGTACTTGTCAACTTGATACAAATGTGGACACACATGGGAACAGAGTACTTCAAGTGAGGAATAGCTTCTATCAGATTGACCTGTGGGAATGTGTTTGGGTATTCTCTTGATGTCTCATCAATGTGGAAGGACCCATTATACTGAGGATGCTACCACCGCTGGGCTGTATTAGAAAGGTAGGTGAACAAAACCTGGACATAGCATTCCTCCATGGTTACTGTTTCAAGCTCCTATCTTGGCTTTCCTCCTTGATGGACTTTAAACTGTAAGCCAAGTAAATAATTTCTTCCCCAAATTGCTTTTAGTCAAATTTAACACAGCAATGTAAAAGTTAACTAGAGCAAACAGAATTAATATTAACTTTGGTACCACAAGAAAATGGGTGGGATTTAAGTGGGACAAAAGCAGTTTGTGTAGTTGCTAAAGCTACATGTTGATGTAGCATAGTGCAATACATATTTAGAAATAAAAAACAATATTATTTGCATTTATTTGTACAGAGTTGATCTTAGGCGCCATGTGTAAGGTTCAGACTACTAAGGGAAGGGAAACAGGCCACAAAGAAAGTAATAAATTTGTGTTTTGTCTGCATAAAAAAGTGAGCCGAGAAAAAGAATATAGAACTGAAAAAGCTATATATAGAGAGTGATTGTAAACACTTATATAAGAAAAACAAGGAAAATATAATTTCTTGGTAGTCAATGGAAAAGAACTTTCCAGTAAGAGAAAGAATGTGAATTCCCTTAGTTAGATGCTTCAGAAAGGCTGAACCTTAAGAGGCCTGTGCAGAATCTACAGAAGTTAATGATTAGGAAATCATTGGTAACATCATTAAGAGCAACTTCAGTAGAGTGGTGGCAGAAATTAGATTGTAATAGATTTAAGCATGGCTGAGTGGTAAAGAACAATAGATTTTTCTTTCATATAGATTGATAATAAAGGGTAGAGAAAGGGAAAAGAAGGCAGACTGTGGGATGTGTTGTATTATTGTTAAATTTGCTTTTGTACAAATAGTATTTGAACATGTTTTTATGTCTGAGAGAAAGTTACTAACATCACAGAAAATATTAACTACACAGGAATGGGAGTGCAGATGGTGGTAGAAGCAAATGTGTTAGAAGGGTTGTTGAACTTAGTGTCAATGCTGTCTTTGACATTTTTCAGATATGTGTTTATGAATATACAATTTATAATTTTGTAGCTCAAATTTTCATTTTCCATAAAGTCAGAATATTCACAGTATGCTAATTGGAAATAATTGTAAAATTAAATCAAACCATCTTTGCAGAAGTACAATGTGAAATGAATCTGTACTCTATACCAGAGTGCATGATTTTGAAAAGTAATCATTAAGGCTGATTCTTTTCTCATTTGACACAGTTATTGCATTAGGAAGACAGAAAAATTCCTAGAGGACAGAATGAAGGGTATGTCCAGAGTTTTTCTTTGAAAGTGAATGCAGACATGACTTACTCTGAAATAAAAGAAAAGAAGAAGACAAGGAGAATATTTGAAAAGAATTTTTGGGAATGACAATACAGAATAATTATGGATGTTTTACTTATAAGTAACTCAAATTCAAATTACAAATGTGTAATTTGTAAGAGGCTGTAACAAATATAGTGATATTTATATTTTATATTGCAATAATACACAATAGAAATTTTCTGTCATTTCTTATGACTGAGTTGGATAATCAGTCTATTCACATTTCACTCTATGCTCTCACATCTGTGAAATTAGTGTGTGCTTCTCTAATAATGTCACACACATACACACACTAGGAGTTTCATGAAAGCAAGAAATCAATGGGGAGCCCAGCGGAGCAGAGCAGGCAACCCCCAGTAACCCTGCCCTTGGGGCTCGGAACCTTGCCCAACCAGCTTCTGCAGATTCATCCGGACCCCGGTAGGTGGGTCCCAGCCCGTCCCCGAGGCCTTCTGGCCACTTAGGACCCCCCTCTACTGGCTTTGCTGCTTATCCCAACCCTGCTCGCCCCCCCGCACCCCTTCTCATCTGCGTGGTTCCCAACTGCACCCGAACTCAGCCTATCCTGGCTGAGGCCTTGGGGGAAGGGCGAGTCCTCTGCCAGAGGCCCTCCTTTGTCCCACGGAGCCCAGCAGAGCAGAGCAGGCAACCCTCAGTAAGCCTGCCCTTGGGGCTGGGAACCTCACCCAACCAGCTTCTGCAGATTCATCTCTACCCCGGTAAGTGGGTCCCAGCTGGTCCCCGAGGCCTTCTGGCCACTTAGGGCCCCACTCTACTGGCTTTGCTGCTTATCCCAACCCTGCTCGTCCCCGGGCATCCCTTTTCATCTGCGTGGTTCCCAACTGCACCCGAACCCAGCCTATCCAGGCTGAGGCCTTGGGGGAAGGAAGAGTCCTCTGCCAGAGGGCCTCCTTTGTCCCACGGAGCCTAGTGGAGCAGAGCGGGCATCTCTCAGTAAGCCTGCACTTGGGACTGGGAATCCCTGGGAGAGGAAGGAGCACAACCAGCTTCCGCAGATTCATCCAGACCCCGGGAGCCGAGCAGAGCCGAAATGAGCAGAGTGGGCAACTCTCAGAAGAGATGGGCAGGCGCCAATCAAAGAATTCGTCCAACAACCTGAAAAGCAACATGATAACACCAGAATCCAGCGATTATGGAACAGGAAAGCCCGTGCAACCTATCCCAGATGAAGTAGAAGAAATTGACTTTAAACGTAACTTTATGAAAGTTATAGAGTCCTTTAAAAAGAGGTGAAAAACTCCTTTATCGAAAGGGATGAGAAAACTAACAAAAAGTTAGAAGATATGAATAAATTCCTCAAAGATACCCTAGAAAACCAAGGAAAAGCAATCAAACAGGTAACGGAAACAGTTCAAAACTTGAAAACTGAAATGGAAGCAATGAAGAAAACACAAACCGAGAGAGGGCGAGAAATGGAAAATCTGGATACACGAACGGGAACCACACAGACAAGTATAACATACAGAATACAAGAGATAGAAGAAAGAATCTCAGATGCAGAAGACACGATAGAGAAAATAAACTCAGTGATAGAAGAAAACAACAAATCCAACAAATTCGCAACACCAAACATCCAGGAAATCTGGGACACTATGAAAAGACCAAATCTAAGAATAATTGGGATAGAAGAAGGAGAAGAATTCCACTCCAAAGGCCCAGAAAGTATCTTCAACAAAATCATTGAAGAAAACTTCCCAAACCTAAAGAAGGATATTCCTATGAAGGTTCAAGAAGCATACAGAACACCAAATAGGCTGGATATAAAAAATCATCCCCTTGCCATATAATAATCAAAACACAAAACATACAGAATAAAGAAAG
>PVIU01034440.1:0-11337 GCA_004026605.1 Ondatra zibethicus | reverse complement strand
GGATGAGGGTGGTCTAGAGTGTACATGTCATGGATGAGAGTGTACATGTCATGGATGAGAGTGGTCTAGAGTGTACATGTCATGGATGAGGATGGTCTAGAATGTACATGTCATGGGTGAGGGTGGTCTAGAGTGTACATGTCATGGGTGAGGGTGGTCTAGAGTGTACATGTCATGGGTGAGGGTGGTCTAGAGTGTACATGTCATGGGTGAGGGTGGTCTAGAGTGTACGTGTTATGGATGAGGGTGGTCTAGAGCCTACACATTGCCCTCAGATCCTGTGCCAACACTCACTGCCTTCAACCCTTAGGGATCTGTAGACAACAAATGGAAGCAGAGATATTAAAGAGGAATGGGATGTGATACTTGAAACTATGGCAGAATTTCAAAGTCGCTTTATAAGACATATTCAATTCTATGTGTCTACTGAAGTCTAATCCATCGGGATTCAGTCAGCTGTAATTTCTTCTTGGTTGGTTCAAATAAAATAAATCAGACAATGTTCCAGAGATGACAGTCTTGAAAGGTCACAGAAATGTCTTCAAATTACAAAGTTGTCAGAGGAATTTTACTCTGTTTTATTTTAACTGATTGGTTATTTTATTTTATTTTCATTGCTAAATGATCTTAATATACTAATTTTTATTTTGTGCATGTGCAGTATCCCAAAAATTCTATATCATAATAAAATGACATTCATTCTAAAAAATTCTAGGGTGACTCAACATGCAAAAATCAATCTATGTTACACCCTAAATTGATTAAATAAAGACAAAATCCACAAAACTACCTCAACAGACTAACAAAGAGTATTTGACACAATCCCTCTTTACGGCTCAAACCCTCAGCAAATAAGAAGTAGAAGAGAAAACTTTCAGCCTTATAAAGGGAGCTGTAAAGACATCAGCTGGGGCATTTGTACAGTGAAAGGGAAGCGACGGGGCTGCAACGGGGCTGGACGGCCTAAGAGCACTGGCTGTTCCTGCAGAGATCCCAGATTCAAATTCCAGCACTCACAACCATCTGTGTGTGACTCCAGTTCCAGAGAATCTGATACCCTCTTCTGGGCTCCATGGGCACATACATGAATCACAGACTATGTGAAGGCAAAAGACCCATGCATATAAAACTGAATTAATTAAAAAGTTTGTAAAGGGTAGAAGAATTTCTTCTAAAGTTAGGAAATTGATAAGGAAACTCAATTTTCATCATGTTTGATTGACACATAACAGTGCACATTCTTGGGACACAACTGATATTTTGACACAGGTAACAATGGACAACCACTAAGTCAGGACGGTTGTCATGTCCTCACTGTAAACATCTATCATTTCTCTGTATTAGAGATAATACATACACTCTTTCCTCCTGAACAACTTGAAATATGCAGTAAGTTGTTAGCTGTCGTCACTCTTCTGTGCTATGGTGCACTAATAACTTCCAATTTTGTTTTGCTCCCACTAATCCTCTCTTCTTTAGCCTCTGATGACCACTATTTTACTCTGTGCCTCTGTAAGACCAACATGCTTAGCTCCTACACATAAGAGTATGCAATGTTTGCCTTTCTTTGCCCAGCTTATTTCACCTCATATGGTGTCCTTGGTGCTCATACACTTGCGAATGAAGGCAGCATGTGCTTTTCTGGTTGGATGCCATTCTACTGTGTGAATATATACCACGTTTTCCTTATACAGTTGTCCACTCGATCACCTGAATGCCATTCCATATCTTTTATGTTGTTCCTAGTGCTGCAGTGAACATGGCTGTCCTGGTAGACTTGTCATTTGGGGGAACTGAGTCTTATAACTGCTGGACAGGCAGACAGGTAAACCATACACAGGATTATTGCATTACAGTGTCGAGACAGAAATTCTTTGATTCCAACAGACTCTTGGTTTGCCTCTGATGATCTTCAGTTGACTATATGGGGACCATTTACATTATCTAGGATAACTGTTTTTATTTAAAGTCAGCTAACTATAGGTGTTAGTCATACCTATTAAATAATAGGTATTAAATACCTATTAAATGTAAAATCTAGACATTATTTGACCAGATGACTGGGTATTATAGTCATTATATATAAAATCAACACATGCAATTTAAATATTACAATAAAAGTGCGAAGGCAATTAAACAAGGAAGAACAGTTTTTCAACAAATACTACAGAGAGAAGTAGAGCTATTCATAGATGAAAATGTGAAATCGGACTTGTGACCTCATACTGTGTGTAAAACTTGACTCAAAATGCACCATACCCCTGAATAAAAGGGCCCAAACTCTAGAAATTTGAGAAGGAAATAAGGGAGTACACATTGATCTTGGATAAAGGAATGATTAGCTACAATGCCTAATGCATAAGCAACAAAGGAAAAATCTAAACTGGTTTTCTTTCATGTAAAAACTTTGTCTTCCAATGAGCATTAACAAGGAAATTAGATAATTCACACACAGAAAAAAAAAACCTCAACCTGACAAGAAATCTTGTATCTAGAATGTGTAAAGTTTCTTACAGCTTAATATCATCAAGATTAAAACCCACATGGATAATGTGCAAAGGATTTTTCTGAAGAATATATACAGGTGGTCAACAAATACATGAAAAGGGACACCTATCATTGAGGAAATGCAAGTGAAAGGCGCTCTGAACCCAGCAAGAATGTCTACCATAAAAAAAGACAAAAAACCCCAACAAGTATTGGCAAGGCTAGAGAGGAACTGGAGCCCTCTTCCATTGCTGGAGAGCATGTGAAATGGTGTGTCTGCTTTGGAAAACAGTTTGGCACTTCTTCACAATGTTAAACACAGAGTTATTATATGACCCAGTGATTCTGTTCCTAGGTATATGTATCCAAGAGAATTGAAAACATATGTCCACAGAAAGACTTGGACTCAAATGTTCCTAGTAGCTATGCTCATAGTGACTATTATTTATGATTGCCAAAAAAGTGGGAACAATTTAATGTCCATCAGCTTCAGAGATAAATAAAATACTGTGTATTTGTGCAAATATGTTTTATTAGGAAAGCAGTCTTTGATTTTTTCAAGAAAGCTTAGAAGATATACATAAAGTTGGAAAGAACAATTCCCTTTGCAGTCCTATAAGCTGAGTGGCAATATTTTAGATATTCACTCATGCACTTACTTACACATTCATTCCCATCTCTTTTTATATTAGCATAATTAGAATTCGGCAGTCTGTACTGGCTTAAGGCACATTCATTTTAGATTAGAATATTGTGGATCCTTTCAAACGCAATAAATACTAATTTACTTTAAAGTAGAATAGTACTTCTTTGTGCGGATATGCGAAGCCAAGTGTTTTCGATAGGAGTCATCTTGCCTTCTTTCTTTCCACCACTCAGTCCAATATGTTTCCAAGAACACTGTGTATTGCCTTTCTTCATTGTTACTTTAACAGTCAGTAACATGAATTCACCAGTTATTTTATTTGCTTAACACTGTAGTAAAGCGTGAAACAATCCCACACCAGTTTGGACTTATTATTAAAAGGGTTATTTATTTGAAGGGGAAAAAACTTACAGAACACCCATCCTACATGACCAGGAAAGGAGTCTAGTCGGCAGGAACCAGAGTCCTAAGCAAGAGAGCGAGCTGCCGCTTTTTAAAATGAAAGAGACCATGCCCCAGTGGGCTGGTATCTTAAAGGCTATTGGCTGAAGGAGCAGAAGAAGCTCCCACAGCACCTGCCCCTTTTGTTTAAGTAAGAGAGTTCTAAACCTACTACAAAATTATATACAATAAAAGCAAATATCCTATTTTAACTAGTTTAAGTGTTGTATAATAAATAACTTGGCCAAGTCATGAGAGGAAAGTAACTATATTTATCTAGTCTTTAACCCCATTGAAGATCTGAGAAGGGAAATAATGTTACCTGAGTAATTAGGAAGTGTAATCAAACAACTTCCAAAATATGCAACAAATCACAGAGACAACTGGCTACCTGGGCAATCACCCAAAGTCACGTTTGTAGCATTGAAGCAACCAACTTTGGCTAAGGCCTAGAATAACTGACAGATTATTTTTAAAGGCAAGAAATTTTTTAAAACCATCTTACCTTGTTTTGGCAAGATTTGACAGTTTTGTTTATTCATCTTTGGATACTATGTATTTTGTATTATGTATAGAGTCCAAAGTAAGAGAGCAAACAGAGGGCTGCTATCTTAAAGGCTATTGGCTAAAGGAGCGAAAGGAGCTCCCGCAGCACTGTAGGATTTCTTTCTACAATGAGTCTTTAAAAACTTTCTTTACTATTTCTTTTGCTTTTTTCTCTACTCTTCTGTTGTGACATAAGAAAACACTTAACATGAGATTAAACCTCAGAACATATTTTTAATTGTGCAACATTATGGTTATTGATGCTAAGAACAATCTTGCACAGCAGAGATCCATAGCTTTGCTATCTCCACTAACTGAAATATATTGCCTGTTCATCAGTACCTCTCCATCTCCTCTTTTTCCAGTTTCTGGTAGGCACTATTCCACTCACAGAGTCTACATACCCGACTGCTTCAGATACTGCCTATGGATACAGTCAGGCTGGGTTTAGTCTTCCTGTGACTGGCTCATCCCACCCAACACAATGTCTGCCAAGTTCATCCACTTTGCTGCATATTGCAACTTTTCTTTTCATAAGGTTGAGCTGTGCTCCATTGTGCAATGCACCCTCTCCCATGAATCCACCTCTACAGTGTTTCCAGCTGGCTGTTGCGGATGAGGATGCAATGGTAGCGAGATGACAAATATCTCTTTGATATATTAATTTTGAACGACCAACAACAGCAGGTAAATAAGGCACGGAAGAAATAGAGGAAGGCTGCCGTGATCACTGTGCAGAAGGAGCTAGCACATAACTCCCTTTGGTGAGGCTTATTATAAAGAGAGGGCCTCAAGGCCATGAGCAGGTCTTGAGGTGGGAGGAAAAGCATTAGACAGAAGCAATACAAGCTACAGAGAGATGCAAATATGATAGGTTCTTAACAGGAAAGAAAGAACTTCCATTTAAACCTGAAGAGGAGCTTCCTTGAGAGAAGAGAGAGAAAATGGAGAAAGAGAGGGGAGGGGGCAGACAGAGGGAGCGAGAAGGGGTTGGGGGCAGAGAGGGAATGGAAGAGCAAGGGAGGGAGGGGGAGAGAGAGAAAGAAAGCAGGAGGAGACCAGAGAAGCCTCTCCGGACTGCAGCCTTCAGAGTACCTCTCTCAGCAAATGCTCCTGAGGAGTCTCAGGCCATCCTAAGAACAAAAGAAAGGGAGAGTCTGCCTTTTGTAACCTTTTAGAGGTGGTGGTCCATTTCATATCACAGGATCTAGCACAACAAAGTTGAAACAGAGTGTATGTTATGTGGAAGATGGAAGTTTCACAGGCCAGGACTAAATACGGAGTTCTATATTAAAATACAGCTTTGTGAAATAAAGTAAATATAACAACTATGGGAAAACACAGGAAGGCATGGGGAGAAGGCGGCTCGAGAATCCTGCACAGGGCTGTTTTACTCAAGGTTCTCTAGAGCAACAGAACTTATAGAATGCATCTCTATAAAGAGAGAGAAAGGGAAATTTCTAGAATGGCATGTAGGCCATGGTCCAGCTAATCCAAAATGGTTGACTATGAGCAGAAGGTCCAAGAATCCAGGAGTTGTTCAGACCGTGAGACTGGATGTCTCGCTAGTCTTTAGCAGCTGCTGGAATCCTGAAGAAGTAGGCTCCAATGCCAATGAAGAGATGGATGTGCTAGCAAGGCGAGAGAAAACAGGAAAAGAGGAAACGCTTCCTTCTTTTATGTCCTGCCAGCAGAAGGCACAGTCCAGGTTAGAGGTGGATTTTCCCATCTGAAAAGATCTGGATTAAAGGTGTGTCTTTCTCCCTCAGGGATCCAGATCAGAAGTTGATCTTCCCATTTCAAATTAGGCAAAAGTCCCAGATGTGGTCTCCACTTTTGGGTTTTAGTTAATTCTGTATATACTCAGTATGACAACCAAGAATAGCCATCACAGTGGATATCTGAATGCAGTGCTTTTGTGTGTATGGTTGCTTTGTTTACTGAATAAAGCTTAGAATATAGACTTACATATTTGTTCATGTCTTGTCTATGAGTTCTTTCCTTTTCTTGAAGCATCTGGTCACATTGCATACACAGCCAACAAACAGGGTGATGGATGCTGTGTCCCAGCTCATTCTCTCCTTTGTACACAGCCAGGGAGTGATTGCCACCCATGCTTATTCAAGCCTTTCTACCTCCATTTACCTTACAATGTGATCTCTCAAAGGCATGTCCAGAGACTAAATAATCCTTCACAAGTATGCCTGGAGACATGTCCCAAATGAATCCAGATTCTTTCAACTTGGAAATGAACACTAACCATCATACCTTCTCATCTGTTTTTTGGTTTTAAAGATAACTCACTAAGTTTAATTGCAGTTTAATTAAGCTAGAATATACATAGGTGCAGAGTTATTTAGTAGATCATAAGCAATTTAACATTCCCGAAGGACAATGATTTTTCCTCTTCCTCAACAGCCATGAACTAACAATAGCTTCTCAGCTAGAGGTGGATCTTCATGAATCCCTCCCCCAATCTATACTGGAATGTTGATGGTCTCCATGTTGTTCAGTCTTCTGCGGGCAAGCACAAATTCGTGAGTCCATGAATGCCATGGCCATGCCGTGTGCAGAAGACAAGGTGTCGTAGTACCCTATCCATCCTCCATCGCTAACATTCTTCCTACCTCTTTTTACATGGCTTCTCTGTCCTCAGTCTCACACGAGCAGTCCTATGTTTAATAGTTTGACAGGAAGGACTAGTGCCCTGTAGCCTCAGGTCTCAGAGTCCATTGAAAGAAGAAGCTTAAGGACTTGGGGTTCCTACTCCTTGAAACACTGTTTAGAATTGTCTGTGGTCCTCAGGATAAATGATTCAGGTCCTGTCTCTCATTGCATCTCCATGATTCCTACAAAATGAAACCTGTCAGGGAGTAGGAGTTCTAGGGCTTTAAGAAATAGGACTGTTTGATTGTTTGCCTATTTGACTCCAAGTGATACAAGAAGGAGAAAGATGGCGGGTGGAGGAGCAGTGCAAGGCCCCTTCCCATGGGTGCAGCATTGTCTTCGTCTCCTTCCTCTCCCAACCAAGAAACCTTCAAGTCAGCCACATAGCAACACATCCTACAATAAAGATGGCTAGTAGCCTATTTGTCTAGTCCAAGTCCCCGTTAATGTTTATTGTGGCAGCACGGTCATCCATATCTCTCTTTGCATCCTTGGGACTGTCCCAGAGTAGACAGTATATTCTCAGCCATGCCGAAGGTAGAGGACACTAGTATTCGTGAATACCTCAGTCGAAACCCAACCTCTTTTACTTGCTGATCCTGTGTCCTGACATGTGACCTCTATTCTCTCTACTCCAGCTTCCTTCTCTATTATCTGGGGTGTTACTGACAGTGTGTACCTTCTGGATTGTTATGGGGCTACGTGTGCTTGTACATATACTTACTATGACGCCAAGTGGAATAAGAGCCATTTCATTTATGACCAATTGAGATTGTTGTATTGATTTATTGGTTGCTTTACATTTCATAAGTGCTTTAATATTCCTCCCTCCATAAGAATTCTGTGATGTGGGAGAGAAACACACATTCTCTTCTCCAGTACATAGCACAGAAAACTGAGATTAAGAGGAGGTAAAGGGTGTACAGATCATCAAATGGTTAGCACACAGTAGGGTTCCAGCCCTGGAAGTCCCCACACACTGTCTGCCATTAACTTTCAAGTCTATGTTAGGAAGAATTTTACTCTTACTGGAAGAAGTTTTAGCTGGGACCAGGATTTCTCAGTGTGGAACCTAATACATCTGCAACCATGTTTCAGTTATTAATTAAGGTAGATTGAGAGATGTGTTTCCATTTACTTGTAAGAAGTTAAACAGAGTAACTTTTAAAATTTTACAGTTAAGTTTAAACTTTTACTGGATATGTCAGAATAGCTACACAGGTGTCGAGAAGCTCTGACTGTAGGCCAAGGCCTGGGGAATATCAGGGACAGTGTTAGTGGTATAGTCTTCCATGCGTGCACAGCTCAGCACACCATGTACTTCCGGAGCAGCTTGGTCACCACAGACTTCACAGTTGTGTTTGTCCTTAGTTGTGCATGCCTGAAGCACGCTGTGATAATTTATTTAGGAAAATATGATGCATAAAGAAAGCTCATGATGACACAAGTTAATGTGCACAACAATGACGTTCATCCTGCAAAGCGGCCTCTTGCTGTTGCTGGCCAGATTCCTTTGGATTCATCTTTTCAGAATTCTCATTAGTAAGTGTACAATACTGCAAAAAGTTAATGTTGAAAAAGGAAAGACCATATAGAATATTTGATTATCTGATCTGGTTTATTTTAGGACATATATTAATAGTATTATGGGATGAACTGTCTTCTCCAAAATTCTTACACTGAAATCCTAACTCTTAGTCTTTAGAAATATGTCTGAATTTGGAAATAGTGTCTCTGACATAGCAATTTAAATGAGGGCTGGGGTGGTTTTTATTGGGCAAACATCAGGATGCAAATTCAAATGCCAAGAACTCATCAAGAAGCCAAGAAGAATAGCGTGTGTCTATAACTCTGGTAGTGAGACAGAGAGAGACAGGAAATCTTCTGGAAGCTCAGAAGCAGTTAGCCTGGCATATACAGCCATGAACAACAAAAGAGAGACTTGGACTCAAGGATTGTGGAAGGCGAGGACCAAGCCCAGAGTTTGTCCTCTACTCCTATTATAACTAACATAGCCCCATACTCACTCACACAGATGTGCACACATCATACATACACCACACACAGATGTGCACACATTGTACACATGTACACACAGATGTACACACATCAAACATACACACCACACACAGAGATGTATACATACCACACACAGATGTATACACATTATACACACACAACACACACAGATGTATACACATCATACTCATATACCACACACACACAGATGTACACACATAACACACACCACACACATGGATGTGCACACATCATATACACACCACACACAGAGATGTGCACACATCATACACACATCACACAGATGAACACACATCATAAACACACACCACACACACAAATGTGCATACATCATACACACACCACACATATAGACACATATACACGCACTCAGATATGTGCACACATTGTATATATGCACACTGAGATGTGCACACATCACACCACACATAGAGATATACACACATATACACACACAGAGATGTGTACACATCACTGACACCACACATAGAGATATACACACATATACACACAGAGATGTGCACACATTGTACACACGCACCCACAGATGTGTACACATTGTACACACACATTATAGACATATGAAATAAATAAGTAGGTGAAACTGCAGTCATGAGGGTGAGCACTTGTCCGCTATGACCGGCGCCACGTAGAAAGAAGAGGTTTTGATGCAGGTAGGGAAGGAAAGACGGGGGAGGACACGGAGAGAAGCTGATTCTCTACTAGGCCGCAAGATCTTAAAGCTGCTGCCTCCAGACTGTGAGAGCACAAAGTTCTGCTGTTTCAGGGACTCGGTCTGTGAACCTTTCCTGTGGCAGCCGTAGGAAACTCATGCCATCATCTAAAATCAGGTGACATCCACTGCGTGCCAGGCATTGTGACAGAATTTTACAATATTGCTCCCTGAAAAGTCACAAGACTATTTTTTCTTAAAATTATCTTCTGATAACACAATATAGAGAGTTTAGGAAAACAAAGAGCATCTTGACTGTGTGACACAGACGGTGAAGCCTATCAAAGGCTGGATTAAAACCCAGCAGGTCCAATCCTACCCATCATGCTAGCCAGGCACACATCTGTCAATAACATCTGTACATCATTTGCAAAGAAGTACTTAAACCACCTATAATGTTTCCATTTTTAAAAAATACAAAAATAATCCCTGGAAATCAGTTACTATAAAAATAATACGCAAAAGGATTATAAACAGTCAAGGAGTATATTTTATTGCCAAAGAATAAAGTTAAGTATCAATTTGCATCTTAATGTACATTTGTGACTTAGATCATCTTATATAAACAAGCCTCAGTTGAAAAACTGGAAAGTAAGAAATAGTTAGAAACTATATGTATACATATGATTATAATGTCATATCTTAAAGTATTGAAATAGAAAAAAATCATGTTATAGAAACAAAACTTACACATTATGCCATAACATATACAAATAAAATTAATTCTTGCATTCATTCATTTATCCTATAAATATTGCCTGAGCTTTACCTACATCCCAAGCAACAGATTAAGCACAAGAGAGAAAAGATCCCAGGAAAGACATGGGGCCTGTCTTTGAGGCGCTTAAAGCCTGAGAACAAAATACCTAAGTGAGTGGGGCAGCCCAGTTCTTGTAAGTCCTGAGGAAAGTCCCCAACCTGGAGATATGACCAGATAGACAGCGACAACAGGGTAATTCCTCTCACCATGGTGATCAGAAGAACCTTGGTGACACTTAGCTAAGACGTGAAGGACCAGAGGAAACTGAGTCAAAGGGAAGAGCATATGGGGTGGAAACCCCGTGCTTCTGAGCCACAGAAATAAGAGGACAGCCGAACTTGCATGAAAGAGATGGGTGATGACTTTCACACAGGGCCTGGGGCTCCCTGCAGGGCAAAACCATGCAGGGTGCTAAAAGACGGAGTGAGGGGTGACATGGCCTGACCTGTGTGGAGAAGACACTTCTGGGGTGGTGTGGCAGTGATGGCAGGAAACAAAGCACTTGTAGACGAGTGGATAGCAAAGAGTGGAGAGTCTCAGAAAAGAAAGGCAAGACTCAACCATGACCCCTGAGGCTCTGGAAAAGACAAAGGGCCTTCCTGAGATGAAATGAGTGTTTGTCAGGGGGTGGGGTGGGTGTGTGCGTGTGTGTGTGTGTGTGTGTGTGTGTGTGTGTGTGTGTGT
The DNA here is from genome assembly GCA_004026605.1 of Ondatra zibethicus. Classification (NCBI taxonomy): domain Eukaryota; kingdom Metazoa; phylum Chordata; class Mammalia; order Rodentia; family Cricetidae; genus Ondatra; species Ondatra zibethicus. The sequence goes on along the minus strand of PVIU01034440.1, from coordinate 333 downwards.
GAGTGTGTATGCATATGTGTAGGTGTGTGTGTAGGGATGTGTGTATATTTAGGTATGTGAGTATGTGTAGGTGTTTGCGTGTGTATAGGTGTTTGCCTGTAGGTATGTGTGTGTATAGGTGTGTGTAGATGTGTGTGTGTAGGTGGTAGCTACAGAAAGAGTTTCCTCTAGGTCTATAGTTGTACTACAGATCTGTGAAGACATCAAGTCTCAGGCTTTTTCCATCTTTCTGCTCTGCTACCATGGCACATGGCTGCCCTCTACACCATTCCAACCTCCACCCCACCCTCCACACCATCCCACCCTCCACTCCACCCCACCCTCCACACCATC
>PVIU01034439.1:0-11333 GCA_004026605.1 Ondatra zibethicus | reverse complement strand
GGTTTCATGCCACTGACTTTTAGGACAGTTGCTGTAAGACTCTAGTGGCTCAAGTAAGAGAAAGAAAGGCCAGATCTGAAGGGTTTAAGTGATAAGCCAAAACAATCAGACACACAGTTCCTTCTGATTGGATTAAATGGACATCTGCATACCTTGAATTTTTACAGAAAGATGTCCTTCAGAAAATAGAACCCTGCCAGAATAAACAAAAGAATTTCCTTAAAATGGTTCATCTGCTACATTAGAATCATAAAGAATTACAATTTTTATATATAGTACTTTGTTTTATTCTGTACTATATTTGTATTTTTAATCAATTAAATGTTTTATATTCTGCTTATCTTGTAACAGAAAATTCTGAAGTCGATATAAACATTAGTATGCACCTTTATATTATGAGGAAATAAAATTAAACAATGAATTTAAATGTTTATAAATAGTTAGATCCTGATGAAGTAGTAAAATAGCTCCTTTAATAACTTAGATGTAATAAGAAATAGCTGACTTGTAGTTGCTTTGATTGCTGCTGTGGAATCTTAAGGAGTGCATCTTTTGTGCATCTTATAGTCTAATATTCCAATCGCCTTAATTTTAATTGTTTGCTTAAAAATGATACAAAACCATAAAGCAATTTCAATACATGTACATTGTGTTCAAAATATTTCCTCTGTGTCTTTGAACTTCCGTCTTCATTGTTGCTTTCTGGTCATACGACTGACTTTTTGGTCTCTTCTAAAAGAGCTTCTTCCCTGTGGATCAACCTTCCCTCACAGCCCTGTCTCCCTTCTATTCTCCTCGGACTTTGCTAACCACTACTTTACTCTCTGTTTCTGAGAGACTATTTTTAGGTCCCACATGTTGCTGACATCCTGTATCACCTCATCTAACTTCACATAATAACCAATGGCAGTATTTTTTATTACATCTTATATAGCTAAATATCATTCCATTATGCATGTTGTGTAGCTGTTTTCTCTGAACTGAAACCTTCCCTTATGACAAGAGAGGGGAGGTTTTTGATAGTCACAAGAAGCTTTCAAGTGACATGATGAGAACCCTGTAAACTGTTAATAATTCCTGATGAGGTGGATGGAGGAGATACCCATTAATGATGTAGCTGCCTGCAAATTCTTTGGAGATTCCCATGATATATGTTTGGCAAAACATCATGCATGTTGGGCTGGCTGTTTGGAATAAAGGTGTCTTGAGGCAGCTTCATCCCTGTAAGACATCCAAATAAACCCATTAGTCACCAAGATAGAAATGAATGGGCTTTTTCTTTGATTCTGTGGAGAACAGACATAGTTCACATTTTCCCCAAAAAACATTACACATTCCTCTTTGTAACTAAACAGAAATGTGTGAGAATATACCTAATAAACAAACAGTCCTCAAATGCTCAGAGATCTGCAGAATATGACATTTAAAATGTTTAGTTAAAAACCTTTTCATGATAGCAAGATGCCAGCTTCTGGCAACACCCCTACTTCTTCCAAAGAAGATGGATGGAAACAGAAGTACCTTCACCTGCAGTTTGCTTCAAAAGTGGCAATTCCAACCACTGAGCAAAAATTGTTTTTCACCTCAACTGCTACCAAGACATTCTTCAGACCATGGGCAAAACAGGACACCGGGGAATGTGTAGGAATAAGCCAGCCATGATAAGCTTAATAGGAGCGGACTGCCCAAAGGAAGTTCTTAACTTCCAACCATTATCACCTGCCAGTGTTGGGCCCAGCCATGATAAGCTTAATGGAGGCCTGAGTCTCAGTAGTTTACCCAGAAGCAATACCTAGTTGCAGGAAGGACCACGAACTGAGATTACCAGAGCACCATTCAAGAACAGACCATCCAAAGGAAATTCCTAACATTCCAGCCATTGTAGATAGGAATACCTGCCAGCACACATTTGCCAGGATACCACTAATCAAAGGTCAGCCAATCACCGGGCGGTGGTGGCACACGCCTTTAATCCCAGCACTCAGGAGGCAGAGGCAAGCGGATCTCTGTGAGATCGAGACCAGCCTGGTCTACAAGAGCTAGGTCCAGGACAGGCTCCAAAGCCACAAAGAAACCCTGTCTCGAAAAACAAAAACAAAACAAAACAAAAAAACAAACGTCAGCCAATCAGGGTTCCTAAACCTTAGAAATCCATCACCCCCACCTTTGCTACTATAAAAACCCAATTGTTACTGAGCTCGGGGCTCTCTGATTATTCCAATACATTGGACACACAGAGAGACCAAGTTTGCAAACTTGTATAAAATAAAGGCTCTTTGCTTTTACATACAGGCCTTGGTCTCCTTGTTGGTTTTTGAGGGACTTTGCAGAGCTGGGCATAACAGAATTGATTGCCTTGAGTTGCCTTGGCAAAATTAGGCTGGTCCTCCTAAACGTTCCTACCCCAGAAAATACCTGTTAGATCTTCTGGAGCCTCTCAGGCCTGGGCCTAACAGCAGAAGACTGATGTTCTCTTGAGATTTCTTCCCTCAATGACCATGAAGAACCCTGGGGTAGCTGTCTAGGTAGCCAGCAAATAAGTTTCTGTCAGTTTTAATTGCTAACTCAGATAAAATTTATCCTTCTCAGAACACTGATGGTATTTGACGATTAGGCTTGATAACTTTGTCAGTTCAACAGCAGAAATCAAGGTGTCAGCAGCCTTCTCAGTTCTCTCTGTAAAATTCAAGCAACAGGCCTCAAACAACTAGTGATAGTACTAAATCTAGACAAAAATTTACCTCATTATTTGACCATGAAAAGAAAAACTCACAAAACAGATTTCGGTATAAGTTCTTACCATTCATTTGTGTAAAGGAACTTGCTTTGCAGTGATTGTTCTCAATGCTTTAGCCACCTTTATCTCCTGGTTAATTAGGTAGAAATTGCTTTAAGTTTTGTTTATGTGAAAATAAGATAATAAAGCTTAATTGGTGATAAGGAGAAAGTAATTTGAAATGTATAAAACAACAAAACATATTACAGATTCCTCTTTCTTATTATGTTATTGTCCATAACTCAAATGCTAACCAATAAAATTCTGATATGCTATTTATTAATCTAGTTCTGGCAGAGTACTACCCACTATAGATACCACTATATTTTCATAGTCACAAGCTCAGGAGTTTGAATTCCCCTTGGTTGCTTTTAATGTGACTAAAACTTAGTTCATTTTTTAAGCTTAAAAATTCTTAAAAGCTCCAAGGACTTGATTTGCATCCACCTCAAACACCAGGTCAGATGCACTGTCAGACACACTCCAGAAGGAACTGGCCATCAACAGCCTAAGCCTTCCTACCTCTTCCTGGTCTTGGCACTCCCTTTTTTCAATTATCAGGACCGAAGAAAAAGTTTTTCCCTAAATTTAACTTTATCCTTTGCTCTTCCCACATATTTCCAGGTCCAAGAGGCACTGAACAGTACCAAAGAGCCTTGGACAGAAAAGAAGCAACCAGCTACCCCAGGACCTGGCCAACACCGAACCTTTCTCAGGTCCCCCAAAATGTGACATTCCCAGGTCGACAGGAAGCTCTTTCAAGAATTCCTGTGCCCTCATCCCTGCCCCACCTGATATCCCTTTTAACTCCTTGCCTTTTGATAATAAACCAAAGGGAGTAACGTTAGTACTCAGGCATTATGCCATCATCTGGCAGGATGCACTTGTCAGTTCTCAGGCAGTATTCTGAGCTGCTCAGGGTCCTGACAACATCATCAGATGTCACCACAGCTACATTCCCTCATAAAAAGTAGCCTTACCCACCCTTTCTTTCTCTGACTTTCTGCTTTTCTGCCTCTCTGTCTCTCAGTCTTTCTCTCTCTTTAACTCTTTCTCCCTGCTGTTCCTGTCTCCAGAGAGCATTCTCCCCCTTCCATCCCCGCTTTTCCATTCCCTTCCCCAATAAAAACTTCTCTACTACATGAGCCTTGTTACATGATGCATCTCTCTCTCCTGCCATTTTTTAAATTATAATAAGCTCAACAAAGAGAAATACAAACAATAGAATTTGAGGAGAAAAAGGAGTAAATAGGAAATAAAGCAGAGTTGAGTCCAGTGATTGAGGAGGTAAAAAATGTTCTATTGTTATGAAGAGACACCAGGATCATGGTGGCTCATATAAAGGAAAATATTTAATTGGGGCTTGCTTACAGTTTCAGAGGTTTAATCCATTTTTATTATGGCATGGTGTTGGGGACTGTGGACCCCCAGATACTGAATTTCCTGTGATCTCCTGCCTGCCAGAGTAAACAACTTGTTTTCCTATGCTAGCAGCTGCTCTGTGCAAACAACTTATTTTGCAGCTGCTCTGAACACAAGATCCTCAGGAGGTCATGATGGCAGGGAAGTGGTATCTGGTGGGCTTGCAGCTGAGAGTTAGGGTGTGGCCATTAGTCAAGGAGACCCTATATAAGCTGCCCTGAAACACAAACACAATAAAGAAAACATTCTTGGCATTCATGATGTGTGTGTGTGTGTGTGTGTGTGTGTGTGTTTCAATCTCCAGGCCCTTTCCCGACTCACAAAGTGTACCATAGTGCATTGTAGGGACCATGGGTCTACCTCTGCTCCTGGGGTTCATTTTAAGGACAGTTTCTGGTCAGTCAGCGTTTTCTGTTTGTACTCCCTCTGCCCTGCCTGGTGATTTCATTGTTGACTCCACCTTGGACAGTAATTTCCCACTTACCTGGGGGTATTCCATTGTGCAGCAGCTACATATTTAAGGTTTTCCCTAAGTTTGAATAAACAGCATTTGGCTGATAACCTTTCGAATGACCCAGGTCTCCTGTGTGTTCTTTCAATCTCCAGGCACCTGCCTGGCTCACGTAAGGTACAGTGGCGTGCAAACTGTACTGAGAGAGTAATGCAGGCACAGGCATTACAATGCATAGAGCAGGCATTGTGCTACAGCAAGGCGTATGACAACACACAGGTAGACATAGTACTGGAGAAGTAGCTGAGAGCTCTACATCAGAATCCATAGGGAACTAGAAGAGAAAGAAACATTGACTTTGAAATCTCAAAACCCAGGCCAGTAACCCATCCCACAAAAAGGCCACATCTACCCCAATAAGACAATACCTCTAAATCCTTCTAAGTGGTGCTACTCTCTGATGATGAAGCACTCGAATATATGAGTCTATGAGGGCCATTGTTAGTAATACCAATGCAATCTGCTCCATGTTCCCTGTAAGTTTATAATAAGATCATAATGCAAAAAATCCATTCAGTCTAATTAGAAAGGTCCCCAGAGTCTGTAACAGTCTCAACATTATTTTAAATCATAGATTAAAGTCTCTTGTGAGACTCATGGCAAAATCTTAAGTGTAACCCCCCCATGAAATCAAAATCCACTAGCAAAACACATACTTCCAACATAAACTGGCACAGAATATACATTACCAAAGTGGAAGAAAGGAGAGGGCATAGTGAGAAAAATATGGAACCAAAGGGAGACCAAAACAGCAGGACAAATCTCAAACTCTCCTTCTCTATGTCTGATGTCAAAGTGTTCTTTAGGTCTCCAACTCCTCTTGTCTTTGTTGACTACAGAAATCTCCTCTCTCAGGTTGGTTCTATATCTGGTCTGAAACTTTCCTTGCCAAGTATACTATGCCTCTGGCATCTCCAATATTTTGAGGTCTCCAATAAAATCTAGGCTTAATCTACACAGCTTCATGAAATGGCATCTCTGGTATTACACTCAGAGACACCCCTGACATACTTGTGGCCTTGGCAACTGTTCATTTGTAATCAGAGAGAGATTACACAATTCTTCTCTTGTATCTTTCACTATAAAGGCAGAAGCACATTGTAAAAGGTGCTAAGTTCTGCTGCTTGCTGGAGATGGATCATGGTCCTCCTGTTCAATTTCATTTTCATTAACTTTCTATCTTGGATGGTTTCTTTACTACTTAATCTTTCCTTTAGTTCCTTTTCACAAGTTGGAAGCTTAGCTGGGTGGGGGCCCTGCCTTTAGGCCACCACTCTATATATTCCATTTAATATCAGGATTTTCTTTAAATGCTTTATCACCTTGAACACTGGACTTTACTTCAACAAAATATTCCTTGGTTCTCCTTTTCTCCTCACACTGCACTGTTTTATATTTTTGTTCAGTGAAACACTGCCCGATTTATTCTATGAGATCACAGTTATGCTAATACATAAAACATGTAAGGACCCAACAAAGAAAGAGAATTATAGACCAATTTCCCTTATGAACATAAATGGAAAAAAAGTTTGATAAAATATTTGCAATCCAAATCCAAGAAAGATCATTCACCATGTTCAAGTAGGCTTATTCCCAGACCAGAGATGCAGAGTTTATTCAATATATGAAAATTAATAAATGTAATCCATCATATAAAAATTTGAAAGAAAAAAATACATGATCATCTCATTAGATGCAGAAAAGTTCTTTTACAAAATCAGTCACTTCTCATGATAAAAATCAGAAAAATTAGACATACAAGGGACATATTAAGCATAATAAATGCACTTTACAGCAAGCTTATAGGGAAAATAAAATTAAATGGAGAGAAATTTACAGCAATTCCTCTAAAATTGGGAACAAGAAAAGGTTAGCTACTCTCTCCATACCTACTCAATATAGTATTTGAAGACATATCTGGACCAATAAGACAACTGAAGGAGATAAAGAAGATAGAAATATGAAAGAAAGAAGCCAAAGTATATTTATTTGCAGATGATATGATAATATGTATATATGTGACCATAAAAATTCCATCAAGGAACTCTTATAACTGATAAACACTTTTAGCAAAGAAGCTGGATATATGACAAATTCAAAAAATGACTAGCTTTCCTATATTCAAATGACAAATAGACTGATAATGAAATCAGGGAAATAACACCTTTTATAATAGCCTAAAAATTATATATATATATATGAACTCTCTTGGGGTAGGGCTAATGAAGTAAGTGAAAGAAGTAAGTGAAAGACCAGTATAATAAAAATGTCAAGTCTTTGAAGAAAAAAATTAAAAAGATAACAAAAAAATCTATTATGTTTATGGATCAGTAGGATTAACATAGTAAAATGGCCATTCTATCAAAAGATATCTACAGATTCAATACAATTCCCATTACATTTACAACACAATGCTTAACAGTCTTTAAAAGGACGCTTCTCAACTTCATATTTAAACACAAAAAAACACTGATTAGTTAAAAATAATCCTGTACAATAAATGAACTTTTGAAGTTCTCTCCATTTCTGGTTTCAAGTTGTACTACAGAGCTATAGGCATTAAAAAAGACACATTGATAAATGGAAGACTCAGACATAAATCCATACACATATAGACACATGATTTTTGGTAAAGAATTCAAGAATACACAGTGGGAAAGGCAGACTCTTCAACAAATGGTGCTGGTAAAACAGGATGTCTGCATATAAAAGAATGCCAATAAGTCCACACTTACCACCCTGAACAAAATTCAATTCTAAATGGATTAAAGATTTCAGCATGAAAGCAGACACCCTGAACTCTCATAGAAGGAAAAGTGTGGAAATTGCCTTGAACATATAGGCACAGAAGACTTTCTGAAAAGTACACCAATAGCACAAATACAAAGATCAATAATTAATAAATGAGACCTCATAAACCTTAAAAGCATCTCTAAGTCAAAGGACACTGACATTCAGAGAAAACCACAGTCTACAGAATGGGAAAAGACTTTTACCAACTCAACTCTACATCGAATAGAGGACTAATATCTAAAATATAGGAAGAACTCACAAACTAGTTATCCAAAAACAAAATAATACATATTAAATGGGGTACATATCTAAACAGAGAATTCTCAATAGGGGAAATTGAAGTGGCCAAGAAAAAAAATAAATGTTCAACATTTTTAGCTGTGAGGGAAATATAAAGGAAAAATACTTTTAGATTCCATCTTATGGCTAAGATCAATAATACACATGACAGGCCATGCTGGTGAGGATGTGCAATAAGGGAATATTCATTCATTGCCAGTAGAAGGACAAATTTGTAAAACCATTATGAAAATTAATTTGGAGTTTCCCCAAAAAGTTGAAAATAGATAGATCTACCTCAATATTCAGCTATAACACTCTTGAGTATATACTAAAAAATGCTTCAACCTATGAGAAGGACACTTGATCAGCCTTATTCTTTGTCATTCTATTCATAATAACCTGAAGCTGGAAAGAATCTAGATGTCCCTCAATACAAAAATGGATAAAGAAAATGTGATATATTTACAAAATCATAAATTGCTCAGCTGTTAAAAATGACATTATGAAATTTACGGGCACATTTATGGAACCAGAAAAAAAATTATCCTGAATGAGATAACCTAGACCCAGGAAGATAAATAATGAATGTATTCACTTATATGTAGATATTGACCATTGAATAAATGATAACCAAATTACAATATGTAGACCTAGAGAGATCTGGTATAGAAAAAGAGACGAATGGGACATATGGAGATTCATGGAAGGGGAAAATAGAATAGATTTTATAGGTGGACTGGGGCAGGTCAAGATAGAAACAGCAATATCAGGTGGGGAGGTGGAGGAAACTCAGGGTAAGCTAGCAGAAATTGAGGTTCATTTGAGGGATGATATAGAAACCTAGTACAGTGGAAGCATTCTAAAATACATGATGGTCATCCTAATGAGGTCTCCTATTAATGGCTAAGGCAGAGACCTACTTGGCCATCTCTTGTTACAAAAGGAGACTTGGTTTGGGTTGTATTCAGAGAAGTTATTGACCAAGAAGATTCCATGGAAAACAATAAACAACCCTGACTGTTTCTAAGGGAGTGAGTTGCTCCTGTAAAACTGATTGTGGGGTCCAGTTGCAGAGGATATCACCCAAACAATTCCTTGAACATGGAGAAGCTGAGTTGGAGGTACAGGGAGCCTTCATCCCACAGTGCCTTTGCTATGGAAAGATGCTCTGCAGGCTACCAAAAGAGAAATATAAACAACATCCCAGACACAAAACTTATGACATATAGTCACTCCTGCCTGCAAGATATGCTAGGGCAATGGTGGTAAATAACATGTGTGAGTAAACAAACAATGTCTGATTTTACTTAAGGCCCCTTTCCACGAGACAGGACCCATACCCACTGCTTGTGTGACCAATAACCAAAGACCAGATAGCCCAGAGACCTAGGATGAAACCAAATATTACTTGAGGAAAAAGTAAATAAAATAACTGTTAATAGGAAAAAACAAGAAAGAAAAAGAAAAAGAAAACAACCAAAACCCTTATGAAACATTTATCGAATGAACAAATAGTATGCATGTAATAGCCCTTAAAATATAAATAAACACACTAATGATATACATGGAGAGAAAGAGGCATTAATGAATCTCAAAATAATTTTTCTGTATAAAGAAACTTCCCACTGCCCTATTGTCTGCATGGTCTTTGGCCCAGGAGGACTTCCTGCTCCTGCACAGAGGTGATCCTTCCAGAGGGACGAGTGTGTGCCCACCCAGCCGGACAGTCTGGGAGCCAAGTGCAGGCCCCATCTGTGTTCCACACGGCCCTGCTCCTGTACAGAGGGTTGGGTGGGAGCCCGCCCAGCCAGGCGGCTCGGGAGCAGAGTGCAGGGCCCCTCCAGCTCCTGCTGCAGGGCCATCTTTGTTCAACAGGACCCTGCTTCCCCAAGTCTGCTCTATTGTCTGCAAGGTCTTTGACCCAGGATGACTTCCTGCTCCTGCACAGAGGAGATCCATCCAGAGGGCACAGCCGACTCCAGTGTTGAGGGGTCCTAAAAGAAGGCAGACCAAGAAAATCCCTTAAGTACACAATCAGTCACAGCAAAGATTGGAACAAGACGCCAAGACTCTCCTGGCAGCATTTGAAAGAAAAGATGGGCAGGCGCCAATGCAAGAATTCCTCCAAAAACCTGAAAAGCAACATGACAACACCAAAATCCACTGAACACGCAACAGGAAGACTTGAACACCCTATTCCAAAAGAAGTAGAAAAACGTAGCATTATGAAAATAATAGAGGCCCTTAAACAGGATGTGAAAAAGTCCTTGAAAGAAATGGATGAGAAGACAAACAAAAAATTAGAAGAAATGAATAAATCTCTCAAAGATACACAAGAAAACCAATAAAAAGCAATCAAACAAGTATTGGAAACAGTTCAAGTCTTGAAGACCGAAATGGAGGCAATGAAGAAAACACAAACTGAGAAATGGCTGGATATGGAAAATCTGGGTAAACAAACAGGAACTACAGAGAAAAGTATAACCAACAGAATACTAGAGATAGAAGAAAGGATCTAAGACACTGAAGATACTATAGCAGAAATAAACTCATTGATCAAAGAAAACAGCAAATCCAAAAAATTCTTAACACAAAACATCCAGGAAATCTGGGACACCATGAAAAGACCAAACCTAAGAATAATAGGGGTAGAAGAAGGAGAAGAATTACAATTCAAAGGCCCAGAAAATATATTTGACAAAATTATAGAAGAAAAGTTTCCCAACCTAAAGAAGGATATTCCTATGAGGGTTTAAGAAGCATACAGAAGATCAAATACACTGGATCAAAAAATAAATCCCCTCGCCATTTAATAATCAAAACACAAAACACACAGAATAAAGAAAAAAATATTAAGAGCTGCAAAGGAAAAAGGCCAAGTAACATACAAAGGTAAACCTATCAGAATTACAACTGACTTGTCTATGGAAACCATGAAAGCAAGAAGGTCTTGGATAGATGTGCTGCAGACACTAAGAGACCAAGGATGCAAGCCCAGACTACTATACCCAGCAAAGCTTTCATTCACCATCGATGGAGAAAAACAGATATTCCAAAACAAATTTAAGCAATACATAGCCACAAACCCAGCCATACAGAAAGTATTAGAAGGAAAACCACAACTAAAGAAAGCAAACAACACCCATAATAACACAGTCATCTAACAACCCTCCACTGGCACAACTCAAAGAAGGGAAACACACAAACTCTACAACCCAAAAAAAAAAAATAACCGCAGTTAATAACCACTGGTCATTAATATCACTTAATATCAATGGACTCAATTCACCTATAAAAAGGCACAAGTTAAGAGATTGGATAGGAAAACAGGATCCAACATTCTGTTGTTTACAAGAAACACAAATCAACCACAAAGACAGACATTATCTCAGAGTAAAGGGTTGGGAAAAGGTTTTTCAATCAAATGGCCCTAAGAAAAAAGCGGGTGTGGCTATATCAAACAAAATCAACTTCAAACTAAAATCAATCAGAAGAGATGGAGATGGACTTTTATACTCTTAACAGGAATAATCAATCAGGATGAAGTCT